>VWZF01004461.1:13436-45814 GCA_013396755.1 Sclerurus mexicanus | reverse complement strand
CGAGCCGTAGGCTGCTCCCCCCGCCGGCTTTGTGTCTATCCGGCATCCCCTCCGCCTCCTCCGCGGCTGCTGATGGGCCCCTCCCGTGCTCCCGGANCAGGGGCGCAAAGTGGGAAAGAAGGAATTGGAACCGGCTGTGCCTGCCTCCCAACCACATGGGCTGCAGATAGAGCTGCGCATCGGGGAGGGGGAAGGGAACAGACGTAAACTAATCGTCGTCTGCCCCTCCAGCCCCGTTTTTTTCGCCCCTTGTATTTAGAAACCTGGCAAAAGCAATAGTTACGCTTTACCACGGATTGAGGACTTTCTATTGTGTTAAACAAACGGCAGTCGGAGGACTAAGCCACCTATAGTACACCAGAGAATTAATTTTCACTTTCTCCTCGCTGTCCTGCCCACTAGGTTCCCGACAAGGCTCCCAGTGAGGATGCAGTTGATCGTGGCTCCAGCTCCTTGAGTGATCCAGATGCTCTTCAGAAATAATTCCCATTTTTAAAGATTCTTCTTTTCCAACAGCATAAAAATTCAGAGTGAAAAGGATGGCATACTGAAAACGAAACAGAATAGGTACCCATCCGTTCAGTGACTTGCCTTTCCTGTTGGCATTTTTTGTTTTCCTAAGTTGTCACCAACTGGGTAAATAAGTGTCTAAGAGCAGAAGGAAATGCCTAGATACATAGGTATATAAGATGGTCAAGGATGATGAGGAAAAGAAGGTGAGGGCCAAAATACCATGTTGCAAATTTAATAAATATGTTGGAAACTGTTATCACATGAAGTCGGATGCAACTGCACACACTTTGCATACACTTCTGGACTAAAGCCATGCTTCTTTCTCTTACCAGAAAGCAGAATATAGATAGCTTTCATGGAAGCTTTGTTTTAGTGGCGATGTCGACATGAGCAGGTACCATGGTGTGTTAATTTGTGTTCTGTTCCTGTTTTCTGCTTTTGTGTTACTTTGATTTGACTCTGGTTTGGTCCTGAAGAAACCTTGAAGTGAAGGGATAAAGCTTGGTTTGGTCAATGGAACATCACTTTGAGCATCTCAATTCTTATTTACACTTATCTGAGGCTGAGCTTTATGAAGAATAGTCTTCATAATGTATATAGTAATTCATAATCATGTAGTGGTAACTGCATTGTGCTGGTGTGGAAAGTAATGTTTGGGACAGGTGAGTGACATTTTAGATAATCTAGATGAATTTTACAAATATCTTCAAAAGTCAAGTGAACAGCTCTGAATTATAACCTGCTCATTGGAAAAACCCGGTGTGAACAATAACGGGCTGCTTATGGGAAGGAAAGCTGGGGGGTGTTTGGTTTCGGGTTTTTTGTTGTTCTTGTGAGATCTTTTTTTGGGGGAAAATGGCTGTTGCATAGGCAGTCTTTATAAACTGGAAGGGTGAGTGAAAGATTAGATATTTATGCCTAAAAATCTACTTGTAGTGGAAGGCATCCTAGTATATTATCTTAAAAATTAAAATTTTGCAGCAAAAGTGGTGGAAATCAGAGTTGTCAGGTTCCAGAATTTGATGACTTCTGCAGGCATGCACTATCTTGTCATCAAACAAGAATTTTTTTTAGATTACATTGTTTTAAATTTGTGTCCTAAATTGTTGATGCATTGTTTTCTGAGTGTGACCAGAAGCCTGCCTGTTTCTTGAGTGAAGTGGAAAGCTCCTGCTGTAATTATTTGTAACTACTGTATTTCAAAGAGTACCTGCTTCATTAGTAAGACTTTTTTTTTTTCTCTCCTGAAGTAAGTCTAAGTTTCACAGAAGGAACTTTTTGTTAGCCTTTTTTATTCATTTTCCAGGTTCCTGAAGAAACTCGTCCAGCATTTGTTCATGATTCAAATGTCCGCGAGTTAAGAATCTAGACCTTTTAGCTCAGTCTCTTCTTTATTGATTGTTTTTTCATTTGCCACCTTTTTGCTTTCAATATCTATCACATCATGTCTAATAATCAGGACAAAATAGAGATATTTTTTCTCCTGCAAAGATTGCATGTTTCTTTTCTTCATTTTCAAAGCCGTTATGATTCAAAGAAAGATATCTTGACTCTGAAAGTTTTCTTTTATTCTGAGCTAAGCCTAACTGACTAGTGACAAATTTGCTTGACTGTGTTGTACTATAAATTTTAGAAAACCATTCTGTATAATGGTATGCTTATTTTCTGTTCCTTTGGGTTTTTCTTTGAAACATGGTTAAGCTTATAAGGGCAATTTATGAACTGTCCTTCCTGTGGAAGCACCATAGATCTTTTTCTAGTCATATGTCATTGCAAATGCTAAAAGTTTAAGTCAGGTTTTGTCTTTTGTGTTGCTTTTGATTTATGCTTTCTGAAACGTAGCCAATATGATTGTTTTTGCTGGATTTGGGGAATTGTAAGTGGCAGGAATTTAATAAAAAAGTTTAACTAGTGATTCCTTAAGAAGAGAATTCATCACACAGTTGTTCTCACACTGAAAATATTGTATACCAGAAACAAAATAAACAGATACAATGGGGTTTTTGCTGTCTTCTTTTTTTTTTTTAATTCAATTAGGAAGTTATTATTCAAAATACATTAGAAACATAACTGTTGAGATGAAAGATGCCACACTTGTTTTCCTACTTTGGAAGAGGAATTTTCCCATTGCTGTATCTTGTTTCCTTATCCAAGCACACAGTAAAATTTTTAATACATGATTGAAAAATAGTAGTCTTTTTTTTATCCCAGCGTGAAAAAGCATAAATCCACCTATGGAAAACTGGGCAGAGGGGGAATTAAAAAGTAGTCTATTCTTAAAATATTTAAAGGTTATCTTAAAACATACTTTCATGGTTAAGGTTTGAAGTATGAGGACTTTGAAGGGCCAAGAAAAAATAACAAGATCAGAAATACCATCTTTCCACTGATATATATCTATTCCTATGATAATTACGAGGGAATTGACCTTAAATAAGGTATTGTTTCATGGCTAAATGGTATCCATATGTTTGTTATACTTAATACCAAGGACTTCTGATTTTCTGGTTTTGTTGTGTTTTTTTTTTCAAGAGATGTTATCTAGATACTGGTCAGAGGACTGGTGGCTGAAAGTGGATACATATTTGTTGGTAGAATGCAAAATTGAATGAAAAAAGCAGCATGTTCAGTGTAGCCTATCCCAACATATACTGTGACTGTGGCAATGTCCATGTGAGAAACTTTCATTAAATAAAATTAATCTTTCTTGATTCCAGGTTAAGAAAACTGGAGCCTAATTTGAACCTAATTTGAAGTTATTTTAATTACACTGTCATAGGATATTGTCATATACAGCATTACTCTCTGAGTCATAGAAAGCACAAAGAAAAACAGAAAGATGTTTCATCATTCATGTTTTCTACCTGATAAAGTATCACTGTATGACTTATTTTTCTTTGAAACTGCACAAACAGTTCCATATTTTGTAATTTCTGTTGGTTGCACTTACTGTAATAATTAAAATTTTAAATAAACTGTTTTCTGATACCGTGGTTTGTGCATAATGAAATGTCACTTGCCAGATCCAGTTCTTTAGGACTAAAGCACAACTCCCAGGCCAGCAGTTAATACTACATGCCTGTTCAGCTCCACAGGATGAAATCTATCAGATGTTTAATAGATATCTGGTCCTATCATCCATAGAGCTCCATGGCCTGTAATACTCTCCTGCAAATATCTCTCAGTCTTTTCAGAATTAAACATCTGAGTAAAGTATGTGTGGGTTTTTGACATACGATGCTAGTCTAGACATGCTTTTACCATTGTGTGTATGCTTTGTCAAGCAATCAAACCCGCACTGAATTTCCTTCAGTGTAGGATGTGCCTCTTACACTTCCACTGGGCAGGGAGTTCCAGGACTTCACATTGATTACAGCAACTGGTTCCTTTGTGCATATTCGTTTAGTGCCCAAGCATTTTCAAATCTCTTTTTTTGAGTTTCCCTGTCTAGACTGCATGAAACCGATTGTAGTTGTGTTCACGTGTATTCACAGGTTCTCTCTGCCAGTGAAAATCAGCTAGCTCAATCTACACAATGAAATGCAAATCACACAGTGGCTGTTGTTGCTTTAGTGTCAGTGTTTCATAGCAATAAATGGAGAGGTAGTTGTCTGCATCCTTCTGCGTAGTGATCTCTGCCGGTACGTATCACTTACAAAGTAGCTTTTGTAGGTTAGATTGGCTGAATCATACTTGCAGAAGTCCAAACAATTTTTAGCTGACATATTTGACTTTATCCAACATTTATTTCCTGAGGGAGAAACTCATTAATGAAAGTGCATACTTTTTGTGTGGTTCAGCATCTGTGACAGTAAGAAAGGAGAGAGCCCAACTTGTGTTGCAGTAAGAGTGGTGTAATTTATGTAAAACAAACTCATATGTAGTTTATGCAGGGCCAGTTAGCTTTTGCAGCATCTGCAATTCTATCTCGTTATTATCTGTTTATATAGCCAATCTTTGCAGTATTGTTAGACTAGTTTTTCCATAATGGGGTAATAAACCAGGAAAGTGTTCTCGAACATGTTTTCTTCTTCTCTTTCTCCATAAAAGGATATGCGTGCTTATGGCAATCTCTTTCATAACGGGTAATACTCTTTTGTCAAGTTTTTAGAGTGATAGATGCTCTATTCTGTTCCTATCATCCCATAATTTGGAGAGTCTGCAGCAGAAGAAAACTAAGCAAAATACCACTTGGAGTAGGACTTCTGTTACTAATTGGTAAAACATGTTCTGGTAGATGCACAGAAAAACAGAAAACGCCCACTCTTTGATGCTCTTTTCCCATCAGGTTAGAGGGGATTGTTAAGTGCCACTCGGTCCAGCCTTCCAACTCAATCTGGTTGCTCAGGGCTCTGACAACTTTCCGAGGCTGGAGGATCACGGTGTCCCCTGTCAGCTGGCTGAAGGGAGCAAAGCTCTTGCTTGTTTTCCTGAGTGTCAGGAAGAACTATTCTTGTGCTTTGATAGGTTTGTCCTTGAAAATCAATCAGCTCTTCTGGGCCTAGTTTTCCTTCCTGGCAGTATCCCATGAGTCCTGCCAAGCAGGTCCCTGAACAAGGCAAGATCTGCTTTCTTGAATGCCACGATTGTCATTTTTAAAATTTATCTGGCTCACTTGACTCAGGATTTTAAACTCCACAACGTTATGGTCACTGCAGCTAAAGTTTCCTTCAGCTTTCACAACCCAAACTGGTTCTTGCTTGTTAATGGACCAGGTCCAACAGAGCACCTACTTATTTTGTCATTTGTATAAAAAAATTGTCATCAACGCACTTTATCAGTATATGCTCCCAACTTAAATCGTTTCAAGTAATGGAAAATTATCTACTAGACCCTGACATGGAGTGACTCAGCATACTTTGATATTAATAGAGCCATGTGCTTATATGTTTTCACCAAAAGGTCTGGCCTCAAGTCCTAGAAGGTTTTTAAGAAACCATTTAAACCACAATTAGAAATACTGGATCAGTGATTTTAGTCATCTGCTACCAAAGCGTGTCATATGAGTCCATTCACATCCTTTTGAGAAATTATTTTCAGGGTTTTTTTCCTCCTTTTGCTACTATTGAAAGCATCTTTGAGAACATTCCGGTTCTAGTAGGCAACCTTCCAATTTCTGACATAACTTCTTCCTGTTTAGTATTCATTTCTTCTTGGGAGTCTAAATTATCCTTTAATGTAAAAAATTCTACTGTGGCATTTAGTGTTCTGATCTTTCTGGAGAGCCCAGTACCATCTCTTCAGGCTGTTTTGCTGTGATAAACGGTCCTAGCTGATTTAAGATGCCATAGAGAGATAGACTCCTGATTCCCCTGTAGATGTCAATCTGTCTCATCTCTATTTTAATTAGTCTTTATTGGATATGAGTGATAGAAATCTACACCCAGCTCCAGACAAAATCTCTTTAGTGCCTGAAGAGACTTTCATATGCTTAAAGTTATGCTTGCTTTGAAATCACTTAAGGCCATTTCATTCAACCCCCTTCACTAACTTGTACATTTCTGTCATATATCAACAGTGACACCTCTAGATTTAATTGAAAAATCTGTAAGATTTTTTTCACTTCTTCTTAATAGCATGTTTTTGCTATATTGTCAGTTTTTAATGAAAATGGACAAAAGCAGTGCTGTATAGCACTTCAATCTAAAGCACTGAGCATTTCTGTATGAATTCACCTGCAGATACTTGTGCTTTTAGTGGGCCAAACATAAACATTCTGCCTTAACACTGCAGACAATGAGCCTTTGAAGCAGAGACAATCTTGTATTGGGAATTGCTCTATGCAGCCACCCAATTTGCATAAGAACCTTGATACAGTTTGTAGAGTTTTTCAAAGCATTTGCCAATTAAAATGAGAGGACCTAGAAAAATGAAACATTGTAGCCCGTCTATTCTTTTATTTTTATAAATATTTGCATTTTGATTACACTGTAGTTAATACCACATGATGAAATGTGATATTGGATCAAAGCTGTTGCTCATGCTGTAGCTGAGACTTGTTCAAAATGTCTGTTTGTAGTATTCTGTTATGCTCCATAATACTGAGTTACAAGTCACTTTAGCTCAATATGGTCCAGTTAGCTCCAAAGAAGAGTAATTTATATTGTCGGCGTTGTGGACAAAAGAAAGGCTTGCTATGACATGTAGCTTAATGTATAGAGCTGGTGATGGAAGAGCTATAAGAACACCTAAGACAAATAAGAAGCTACTCTGACAGTGTCATGGTCTGAGAACATGCAGGCTAGATGATAATAATCTAAAGTGGGACTAACAGAGGCTGGAAAACTTATACCTGATCTGTGTTGGTAATTTCTCTAAAATTTGCCGGGTTTATCAGCTTTAGTTCTGCAAGGATTTGTGTTCTGCTCTGTATAATCATCTGTCATCAAAAATCTGGATGATGAAGTAGAAAATGCTTATTATATTTACTGGCAATGCTGCACAGAGGGGGAGATGGAGATATTGGAGGGTAGGATCAGAGTTCACAATTAATTTAATAATTAAATAATCTGAGGGAAAAAATAATAATTCCAAAAAGGATATGGTGAAGGGAAGAATGCAGGCAGGGAGGGCAATAAGGATGATGAGTGTTACAGCAGTTTCAGCAGTAGGATTGGATACAGGCTGGTGTAATGTGCATGTCTGTAGTTTTCACTGCTGTAAGTAAGGAGTCTTATCTTAAAAACATGATGGTGATGCAAGAATTATTTTTATTTTGTGGGTGGTTAACTGAGGAACAGAGGTCAGGAATTTCTGAGTGTCTAAATTGAAAGGCCTCATCACCTGTTATAGTCGCTGTTTATGTAGTATTTAAATATTTAGTATATAGCTTCTGCTAACTGATCTTCCACTTTTAATTTAGAGGTCATGTCTTTTGAAAATCAGACCTTCCAGATGTTTCAAATTACACAGCCATGAAATAAAGGACTCCAAAGTTGTGGGGGTTGTGGGTCATTCTGTGATAGAGACAAAGATAGAATCTACTACTCTATGGAAGTATTTAAGTGTTTGTACTAAAGAAATGCTTTTTCTCCTTAACCCTTCCAGTTCTTGTCTCTTGTAAAATTTTGCTGTCATATCCTGCTGATAGAAACCTTTTCAAGTCTTTGGATTTCCATGCCATTAAGCCAAGATTCCTGCTCATTCATAAAGAACTACACAATATTTAAGATCAGAATGTATGTTAATGTATATGCACATAAATGCTGGCAAGGTTTGATGGCAACCTAAAGTCTGAAATTTCTTAATAGCCAAATGATTATCTTTTCAAATCATATTATGTTTTAATGTGATTTTTATGTATTTTTAACTGAAGTTCATAACATATGAAGTGCTCTGTTGTGCCTATAATTTTCTTCATACATTATAAAAGAAAAGATCTAAATATTAACTATTTTTCTTTTCCATATCAGATGGTGAAGAACAATCCTCTCCTTCCAGGTATCACCATGGTAACTGATAATCTTGTTTGAAAGTTGCAGTCTTCTGGGAAGTCTGAAGTTACTCGGAGAGTGGATCCTGAGTTATATTCTAAACTAAGTGTTTTCTTTGATTAAGAACTCTTATTTATCTCTCATATACCTGACTGGATTTAGAATAATAATTTCTACAGTCATATACAATGTAATTTTTATTTCTGTGGCCATGTATAGTATGAATAGAATAACATGTCATAGTCTTGAGAAGGCTTGTGCCTAGATCAATTCATCATTATAAAATTAAGTGTCAAAGAACCCCTGTTTCAGATTAATGCTGGATGTTTAGATATCCACATCAGCATTGTTCTAGCAGTGTTGTTTTAGCTCGCTCTTCTTTGTTTTCACCTCCCCACCTCTGTTTTACAGAATGGGTAGGGTTTTTTTGCACAAAATTAGGAAAATGAGCCTGTACCAAAATTAACATCCTGAAAGTAATAAAACATAATAGAAGCCACATTTGTGATGGACTGCTTGTTAACAACAATCTATACGATCACTGAAAACATATCATGTTACGGATATCCCAGTCTTAATCAGTGTAGGTTCAGATAGTTGGTTTCAGAGGCAGAGGAAGCTAATAGGGGCGGGAGGGGGAACTACAACTTAAGGGAAAAACCTTGTTGATTTGTATTTTTACAGTATTTTCCGGTTATTTACTGAGGAGTTTGACTATTCCAGTTGTCTGCTACTTTAAATGGCTTATTTGATTGTCCTTGTTATTTCATAAATAGTTTTCTATTGCAGTGACTAATCATAGCTGTTGATCTTACAGGCCATGTGAGAAAAGAAAGCAAACACTAATGCCACCAGGGAACTTGCTTAACACAAACCAGTGATGTCCAGTCTAGAAGTGTGGACTGGTTTTTAAAAAAGTACTCATTTAGCTGGAATCTCTAATTGCACAATATATTTGTGCCTATGGTATAATATACATGTACTTCTTTAGGGGAAAGTGCAGTAAACACAGAATATTTGACTTTTAATGATTTCTCTGCCTCAGTGACTTCTCTGTTAAGCTGAATACACAACTGTATTTTGAGCCAGATCTTCAGTTGGCATTATTTGTTAAACCATTACTGGCTTTTCTTGACACCAGTTAAAGTGTGGTCCCTCAACATGCTACATTTTCACTCAATCCCTCCTGTAAATATTTTTAAATCTTCTATAACCTAGAGAGATTGAGTTATGTATAAGGCCAAATTACCATAAAAATGAAATGTGTTCAACAAGATAAGTACTTTTTCCCTCAGTAGTAATATTACCATGTTCAAAGGTTGAAATGTAATAAGAAAAGTGCAGAAAGAATAGTTGCAACTTTTCAGTTATAAAATCAATTTTGATCATGCTGTAGAATAAAAGTGTATCTAAAGCAAGTAATTCATTAGGAATTACTGGGGCCTTCACTCTGTATCATAATATAATATGAGGGGTTTAATATCCAGCATGAATTATAGTAAAAGCATATATTATATATATCTAGAGAGAGGATATAGTGATAAAATTTTTTAAGCACATTATTAAAGTTTCTAATGAAAGATTAAAACTTTGTGAGGTAAAAAAAATTTTCTGATTACTTGCAAAACTTCAAAATTGTAAGATGAGAGGACTTCCTCCTCTCTTCTTCAGTGTCATCTGTGTTAAGAACGGCTTTGTGTTTTGGTGTTCCCCTCTTCACCTTTACTCCTTGCTACAACTTTACTTGAAAAATCTCGGTTTAGATTAGATATTATGAAGAAATTCTTTACTGTGAGGGTGGTGAGGCACTGGAACAAGTTGCCCAGACATGTTGTGGACTCCCCAACTCTGGAAGTGTTCCAGACCAGGCTGGATTGGGCTCCAAACAACCTGGTCTGGTGAAAAGTGTTCCTGTCCATGGCAGGGGAGTTGGAATTAGATGAACCTTCAAGTCCCTTCCAACTCTAACCACTCTGTGATCTATGAAATAAGTAAAACTTTCCTCCATGGGCTGCTGTTTGTTATTTTCATACTTGAAATATCATGTGAAATATAATTTGTATATTTGAAGAAGTATTACAGCTTTGAGAGATGATTCTTCTCTTTTCCTGCTAATAACAAATAATGCAATTTTGTATTATGTCATAATCAGTTGTGAATACAATAGATTTAGAAATACTAAAGTTAAAATTAGCAAACTCAAATATAATTTCTTAAAGGAATAATTGTATTTATAGCTCAGGAAATAAATATCTGAAGCAGAAGGAATGTATGAATTCCCATAATTTGCTGCCTGGCAATAAAGGTTGTAACCTTTTATGAGAGAAGCTTTCAAGCTTCCTCATCTCAATGAAAGTTCATTTTTTCCCATTTCAGAGTTGTCAAGTGCACCAGGAGAATAAACAGAAAATGGGATGCTTGGAGTACAGTACAGTAGTCCTTCAGCTTTAAGGCATCTCATGTAGGAAAGGTCACTGCCCATGGGGTCAGTTTGTCTTCTCTGACTCAGTAAAAGTGAGAGTCTCTGGCCTTGCTCCTATTGTAAAGGCATGCTCCTGGCATCAGAAAATTGTCCTGGTAGGCTAGAGAATAAAATATATGTTATCCCACTGCTCTGTTTGTATTTAAAATAAATATATTTTAAAAAGTGGAATAAAAATATGCAGAGTTTAGTCAATTGACAAACATGACAATAATGGCCACGTTCCTGGGGGGGAAAAAAGGCAATGAGAAAGACTGTAATCGCATGCAAACAACTGCAGGTCATGATTTCAATTGAAATAAGCTATAAAAAACCTGTACTTGGATGAGGAAAGTATAGGGAAATACGTGACTGAAAACTTGGGCTGCTGGGTCATCTGACTTTAGTTGTCCTCACACGTGACAGTGATACCACTGCATAGTGTCTGAGGCCAACCTAAGGCCATGTGTACGGTGTTGTGAAGTAGGGTTGTTGCTTTACTGCCAATTCACGTGTCATTTGGAGACAGGAGAGAATTTATTCTGTCAAAATACTCAGGTAGCAATAACAAGCTAGAGACATTTTCAGAAAAAGATGTAAAGTAGTTTATCTTATTGTATCCATGAAGGTTTCCTTTTGTTCACTAATCTTTGTATTTTATTTTTTTCTTATTTTTTCTTTTTATTTTTTCTTATTTTTTGCATAATTTCGAGTTATCCATAAAAAGTGTCAGATATTCTTATTTTGGCACCCTTCTCAAGTATTTCCCTTGATTTAGACATAAATATTTTCTGGAAATTAAACTTGCTTCAATGGTAAAGGAAGATTAATAAGCTCTTTATGAATCGCTACTTGCAGTTCACTGTGGAACTGCTCTTGTGCAGCCTGCTCAGCTCTTTCTGTTGGCACACAACAGAGCTGGAGTTTTGCCTAGAGTAGCACAATCTTTTTATTTGCTGGAGAAACAGCTCGTCACCACCTCAGCTATACGATACTCTGCCCGCTGCTGTGCAGGGACGTGGTTGCTCACTGTTTGTGCTAGCGCCCACATCTCTAGAACTCTGTTACGTCCACACTTTATCATTTTTTCCCCCCTAGCAGTTCTCTGTATTCCCAGTTTTAATATGTTTCTGTTGGTTTCTTTCAGCTTCTTACTCTCAGTCAGTGCCTGACTTGACTACTTGCTTAGAGTTGTCATGCCAACTACCAAGCCTGGAAACTCAAGTAGAGAGAGGATTTATCCTTTTTATTCCCCCTTTTTTTTGTGTGAAGTACTCACTTCACAGTTAGCAAGCTGCATGAACTGAATGAGTAAGTATGGCAAACAGCTCTGCGGCATTGGTCTGACACTTCAATTTCTAAATACCTGTTTCTACTTCATAAAGTCTTTGAATACCCCTTCCTTAATCCTTGCTGCTTGTCTGCATGCTGAAAATCAGGAAAATTAAAAAGGTCAATAAAGTGGGGAAGGGATTTTATAGACAAATTGTTGCGTTTTTCTTATTTGAGCTGAACTGCAACCGTATTTCAAATACCCTACATAGAAGTAATCTTTAAAAAATCCATGAGTCTGTCTGGTCTTTCTGAAAGTTAGGTTTACTCAATTTGATTCACTTTTCATGCCAGGTCGTTCAATATTTGTGTGTATCAGCTTTCCAAATAACCAAGTGAAAAGTACAAGAGAGGCAGAGGAAATTAAAAATACAAACTCCTAGTTCCTTATACCGAAGTCATGTGCAATCATTTTTCCTTGTTAGAAACGTGTGTGACGCAGACAGTGCTGTGGAAAAAGGTGCTCTCCAAAACAAACAGTAGTTTCAATAAGCTTGCTGTAATTGACAGCTACATTCACTGGTGAATTGCATTGGAAAATAAAATGTGTTTAAAGGGAATTGCTTTAGAAAGGAGGAAACATGAACATTTCTTCCCAGGTAATATTGCTCTGTGGAGATTCCCATAGGTTGTTCACAGGAACCACCTGTATGACTTGTGTACTGTTGCATCTAACACGTATCTTGCTTCCCTTCAATTACAAAAATGTGTGCTTTATAGTTGAAGATATTTCATGTATAAATACTTGCTGTACTTCTTCGCAGTTTTTATTTGAAACTGAGCTTTCTGGGCTGCAAACTCTTACTGAGAGCATGCATTTATTTTGCAGGAAGGACTACGGAGAATCAAATAAACTGGCTCAGCCTTTTCACAATTGTTAATAATAAGGTATGCTTGCCTTAACTGAGCCCACTCTAAAGTGGAAGGCTTTCATATCTCATGGAAAAAGGCAAGAAACCTCAGATATCTAAAGAAGCTTTAATTTAGTAGGCAGCTGTTGTGGATCAGGGTTCCAGAGCTATATTAAACATTATCATGTGCTTGGGCAACCTTTTAATAATAATCTCAGATAATTTAACTCCAAATACTGGAGACTCTTCAGGTCTGACATTTTTTTCCAGCTGCATCCCTTTAAAAAAAGAGCCTTTGACTTGCATTGGCCCTTTATAAGGATGGAGGAGTAGGGGTACCTCCAGTGGTCGAGAACTTCAGGTCCTAGTGATTGTAGATAACTGCAATAGATATTAAATCTAAAAGGATATAGGGACTATTTGTACCTCTATAGAAGCCTGTAAAGTAAAGGCCAAGAGTTACAAACTGCCATAGGAAGAAATATGAAGCATTGAAAATGACCTGGGATCCTGTGGTAACACAGTCTTTGATCAATAGTTTCAGCATGATTTTTAGAAGTGTATATTTAGTGTACATGTACCTACTATAGGCAAAAAATCTCTGACAGGACTTATCTTTCTGATCCTAATTCATATATGTTGTTTAAGTGGGCATGTGAGCAAGGTGAAGCTGGCTGTCCTTGAGAGGTTTTAATACTTTGAAGAGCACCAACATAGCCCAACTTGTTTATTTCTTCTTGTGTTTTTCATCCTAATACTTGCTCTTGATGGGACAGGATATAAACCACATAAAAAGAGATGATCAGGCAGCAAAATAACCAAGAAAGATTGTTTATATTCTGCGTCTGCCAAGAGGAAATAAACTCTTGGTCTTCTATGCTAGGAATGCTGCTTGGAAAGCAATGTTACTTTCATATCATCTGCCTGATACTTCCTCGATACTGAATTTTATGCATCTTTTCCTAACTAAATTTATTGTGAGAAGATCCTGGGATGGGAGGAGACAGAGCCAATTGGAAGGGTTAATCATCTGGAATGCTGAGAACCATTGCTTTGGAGGCCTCTCATCCACGCGGCACCATCAAATGCACTTTGCTGAGAAAAGGACAACTTGTTTGTTTTGGCTCTGGCTCGTGTGAGCAGAGATAGTGAAAAGCCAGGGAATCCGACTGGATAAAGAACATCTGCAAATGATGTTCTCTTAATGTGTACTCTATCCAAAGAATCCTTGATGCTCGGTCCCAGCTCTTGTCTTAGCCACACATGTCGCTTCGTCAGGTTCATTCAGGATCAGCTTTGGTTCCCTGTAAATAAAGCGGGTGTAGAGTCTGTTTCATGCTATTCCACAGTAACAGTGTAAAGTGTTTAGCAAAAGAAAAAGAAAGAAAAGAAAACAAACAAACAAAAAAGAAAAAATTAAAGAATTTGTTTGGTATATGGAAATTCATTATTGAACTACTCAAAAAATTTGCGAATTTAGAAGTTTGGTCATCTTTTGCTGTTTGAATCTTTCCTATATCTCTTCATGTTTTCTTTTACTTTAGTAACTAAAGATAATGGACTAATTTGGCAATCTATCAATAGAGTATGAGAAATAAATTGCCCACTGCTCCAGGTGATATAGAGGCTAGAAAGTTAAATATAAAATTTTGAAGAATATGCCAGGCAGGTTTAGAGAGGAAATCGGGTCATATTGCCACAGGAGGAGCTATTTGTTACCAGTTCTGTGAACTAAGTTACAGTCTAGGACAAAATAATTGGCTTTTCAGTCTGATAATCTTTTTCTCAAGCAGAAACATCTCTTTTATTATTTACTGTCATAGTCCTAATGTATTAATAATCATGAATAACTGGTCATTACAGTTGTATGATTTCTTCATTCAGCATGAGTGTTCATTCTGTTCCGTCTAGTAAGGTGGGATGAGCACAGTCCTGAAGATGTTTCCAGAGAGTAAAATACGTATTATATTGAGAACATAGAGTTGTAGAAAATTTGCACTTGGGACAAACTCACATTTAGTTCAATTGCTTGAAACCACAGGCAGAATTTCCTGTCCTGCACAGATGCTTTGCAGGGACTCACTGGATTTGATAGCTAATATCATATCCTAGGTAATACTGTTGCAATATTTGTCACGAATCTTCTGTCTCAAGGATTCAACCCTTGATGTGGAGTATCTTCTCAGCAGCCTTTTTTTTAGTGAAGAGACAAAAAGATTCATCATGGAATGACCTATGACATTTTATATTTACGGTATGGTCTTCAGCAAGGCGAGCAATAAGTTAATGGCCAGCATTTCACAGTCTAACAGCTGCAAACTGTATCTACAGTGTCCCCTCTTATGAATTTGGATTGTTTGGTATATTAAGATAATCTTAAATTAAGATAATAACCTTTATATATTTTACTACAATCTAATCTACCTTAAAGCTACGTAACATTTATACAGTTGTTGCAAATTTAATTTTACAAATCAAAGAGTTTCAGTATGAATTCTTACTTGCACAATAAATCATAATAAACCAATCAATTAAGCTTTCTTAACTGACTTTCTGAAATTACTGCTGTTGGGTTAATGCAAACATTTTTTTTCCCTCAATTTTTTCTTGCTTATGTATTTTATATAATGAATTTCTGTGTCTTGGTTGGCAGTTTTTTGGTTCTTTTTCTGGTATCATCTGAAGTTCTTTGATCTTCTACTTCTTTTCAAGTGATTCTGTTAAACTGATAAGGAAAGAACACACATGCTGTGTCTTGGCACTCACCTGCTGTTAGTGAGACCACGGTGCTGTGCTTCTAAATTATGAAGTACACGTAGGAAGGCAGTGAGATTTCAAATATCTTTTCATCTTTATGTGTAATATATCCTCTCCCCTCTGCTTTTTCAATATTAACATTATATTTAAATAGTAAAATTTCTTCTTTTTTCTTCATGACTATAGGTGTATCAGACCAGTTTATCAGCAGCTTGGACACTGGGGGTTAGAAAGCTTAAATTGAAGAGATTTATCTCTTTATAGATATATCGCTACTCTGACCTACGGAAATTTCATTTTGTAACAACAAAACTCTAAATCAGCCTATCAAAATTGTCAAACATCCCAAGGAGTAGTTGAATGGGAACCAGCTGCTCTGGTTCTCTCTCACCTGGGAGCTTCAATCGACCTAAAAAATATTTTGGTTGAATATACCAGCTGCTTTCCACTTGAGAAATATAAAGAATCTGGAATGCAGTGCAGAATGGACCTCATTCCACAGTGACAGACCAAATAAAATACCTTCTGGAGACAAATGCTGGCTCTCCCTTCATCACATGAATTACTTCAGCCTATGAGGATCTCGGTGAGTTTGTGAATTCACTCAGGAGCATTGCCAGTCTCTCAAACTCAAGACAGACAAACTTGAGTGAAGGTAAATAGCCTGAAAATTTGCTGCTATGTGGACAGAATATGATTTTTTTTTTAAAGAATTTATATGAATGTATTAAACAGTGAGTTATGTCAGTTTACTGCAAACTTCAGCTTACAGACTCAGATTTAAGAATCAGAGGCCTAACTCTAGAACTAACTACATTGCCTTCAGAAATTATTCATTCTTGATACAATTCTACTGCAGAAATCGAGAGTCCTGTGCATGTACGTAATTATAAGTAGTTTTTTTAAACTATTTTGTGTCTTTTGATAGGTTCAGTTTTTTTCAGATTTAAGCATTTTCATCGTAAGTGTAGACAACTTCAGAAAGCAAGATGCAGCCATTGTTCTCCCTGGCATGGACCGCTGGTTGGCTTCTTCTTGATAGTATTTTTGTTTCAGCTGGGCAGATCTAGTTTAAAGGGTAAAATAAATTCAAGGTCTAGAAGTCAAGCTGATATGTTGGTTGAGTCCATGTTACTGTGGGATTTAAAAGGGAATATTAGAGTACTTTGAACACGTTTTTAATGGGGACTAATAAACCACGCTTAGCTTTTAGTGTGGCGGAGATTCCTGGTGAAAATGTAAGGAACTGACATAAAGAAAGCCCTTGTGAGGCACAAAGTGAGGGATTGGGTTATATGAAACACTGAGTCAGTGTTGCTGCCCAGATCTAGGTGTTAACTACATATCTTTTATGTCATCACCAGCAGAAGCCCCCAAACTGTGCTTACTCTAGAGTTTGATAGGTTTTGCTAATCTAGGTGTAGTGTTAATTTCAGGGTTAGTGTTAATGGTAGGGGCCAGGCTGGCGTGAGCAGGAAGTCAGATTCTTGGGCTAATAAGGTCAGTGAGGTTGGATTTGTGTTTTTGATGGCAAGATGCAAACACTGTCCCTAAGTGCAAGAAAAAGCCCTTTGCTTTCACTTAACTCTCTAACAAACTAAAGAGCCCTGCTCATTGCAGCTGTAACTTCTTGCTTTCTAGTCCATTTCCTCTAAGGGCAGCTCAGTGAGGGCTCCATGGGAGATCTCTGCCACATGAAGATGTAAATTGGAAGAAGTGTTCCTGGTTAGAAATGGTGTGCTAAGGATTTGTAGCTGGTATGAGATAGCTCTTGTGTTAATCTTTAAGACTGAAGTTCAGGAAGAAATTGCCGCTTCTCCCAAGCCTCACAGTGAGGTATGGTTAGCTGATTCCTAAAACTCTTGAAGTTATTTCATGGGTCCTATTAGGATTTAGGTTCACACTTAAAAGCAGTGCTGATCCCAATCCTAAAATAAAAGCCTGTCAAGAAATACTTACAGGTACCTAGTCCTCAGCAGGTTTTTGAAGCCTCAGCAAGAAATTAAATTAACTGACCAACCTTGATCCTTTAATTAACCCTAAAGTCATCTTGAGTACTGTGTCCAGCTCTGGGGTGTCCAACATAGGAAGGATGTGGACTTGTTAGACTGGGTTCGCTGGAGGTCACAAAGATGTTCAAATGGATGGAACACCTCTCCTATGAAGAGAGGCTGAGAGAGTTGGTGTTGTTCAGCCTGGAGAAAAGAAGGCTCCAGGGAGACCTTATAGCACCCTTACAGGACCTAAAGGGACCTACAAGAAAGCTGGAGAGGGACTTTTTACGAGGGCATGTAGTAACAGGACAAGGGGTTATGGCTTTAAACTGAGGAGATAGGTTTATATTAGATATTCGGAAGAAATTCTTCACTGTGAAGGTGGTGAGTCTCTAGAAGAGGTTGCCCAGAGAAGCTGTGGATGCTCCATCCCTGGAAGTGTTCAAAGCCAGATGGATAAGGCTCTGAGCAATCCGGTCTAGTGGAAGGTCGTCCCTACCTATGGCAGGAGAGTTGGAACTAGATGATCTTTAATTTCCCTTCCAACCCTAAGCATTCTAGGCTTCTATTCCTAAAACTCTGCTGTATTGAGAGGACAGTGGATTAATGTCACTGTTCGTCACTGCTCCAAGGAGAGCTCGAAAACTTTTCCAGGACCCACACCAACTCGGATTTGCAAGCCAATATCCCCTGCCTACCTACAACTACAGAAAGAGAATCTGAAACCAACTGTCCACTGACTTTGAATTCCATTGCCTCTCTCCACTTGCAGGGATTGCAGCTCACCAGTTTTTATTGGCCCAAATTCTAGTGCTACAACCTCTCTGAAAGTTATTTTTCAGCCCAAAACCTCTCATGAATGCTGCAATTCAATGCAGTCAGCTGGCTGTAGCAACTCTGAACACATCTTTAGTAGTTCAAACTCTCCCATGGATTCAAACCTCTCCTACAACTTCTTTTCTCAGGAGAATAGTTAAATCTTTCACTGCATTTGGGGGATATTAGTAAGCAATTCAGTGCTCCTTCACCTTAAACAGAAATGCTCCTTCAGTGTTAATCAGGGGCAGAATCCTTCTGATTCAATAGGTGATTTTTCCTGCTGAGCTGCTTTTAAATGCATAGCAGTGAGTATGTCTTTTACAGCCTACAGAAGTACAGAGCAAATTTTTCTTACCTGCAGAACACCATAGAGTACAAAAAAGGGTATGAGCTGAAGTTTCTGAATTTCTTTGCTTAGCTAGTACAGGATTTTGAAGTGGCAATTAGGAAAATGGTTTCTAATGGTTTTAAACAGTATAAAGATTGACATTCTCTTTTGTTTGAATGAGTGATTTATGTTATGCATCTGTTTTGCTTTTGAGCATAGGGTATTTTTGGCTTTTGAAAAATTTTCATATTGTTAAGATACATTTTTTGAAAACCTACACTTAACCAACTGGACTTTTGCAAATTAGTTACTCCTATACCATTTGCTCTGTTAAAAAAGTTGAGTGGATTAATCATGTCAAAAAATGAGTACAGTTAACTGTACATATTAGATTGCATACAGCTTCAGCACAGCTAGATACAGTATCAAATGATGTCCGAATTATTCTTCCAACTACGTATAAACAAGAGCAAGGAGGTTGGTTAGGTAATCGTTATTGTGTAAAGAAAAATGAAGCTCACTGAAGTAAAGTATGAGAAAGTCTGATTTGCATTACAGAATGACAGGTTTTTTAACATCTCTGCTATGTTTTTGTCCAACAATGTATATGTTAAACCCTGTATTGTTATGTTTTGTTGTATTTTGACACAAAAGATTCTAATCCAGAGTATTACTTTCAACTTGTAAAGTTCACCTTTAAAATGCAAATTACTTCTATCTGACTGATTTTACCCGTTTACTTACATTCTTAGAAGGAAATTTCTGTATCTGACTTTCTAAGGTATGAGTTCCTCTCTTCTGGAGACATGTTTAAAATGTATGGTTATTCCCATGGGAAGATTAATAGATCTGTTTAAAAAATCTCGGTTCCATGATTTCTGACATTCATGCAAAACAGGAAGAAAATGCAGGAGGAGAAACACTGCTGCATTACCCTGTCCCTTCGTGTTGACGCTGAGTATGAAAACTTGGACTTCAAAGGGTGAGAGAAAGTTCAGGCTTCATGCTAAATCAGTTTTGGGCCTCGCTCCCAGGATTTGCCAGCTATGCCTATTTCTCTAGGACATAAACTGTACGATAATGTTAACGGAAAGCAAGCCACAGCCACCACACTCATTTTCCTTTGGCTGGGGAATCAGTTTAAATCCCCAGAGCAGCCAGTGCTGTATCCTTCCAGACAGCACTCTCTCTCCTAATCCAATCACCACCATGACCAGAAGCTGCTAACTGTGCTGTGGATTTCCAGATTTCTGCCTTAATTGCTGGTCTGCAGGAACTTGAGGCACAAGGCAATAGCTGGCACAGTCAGGTGGGTAAACATCTGCAGCTCCCCTGCTCCAGGCTCTGCTTCAAAGGACCGCTTGGAGAGGGTCCCCCAGCAAAATCCACATGCTCTGACTGCAGTTGGCACGCCCCTGAGAAACAAGGGTAGTGGTGGGATGTGGTGTCCCGTGACCCAAGGTTTCTCTTTGATCTCTGTGCATAGGAAGGGCACTGGCTTTAGGATGTAACTACCCTGTGTGATTATATAAGAGATAGTGTGGCCAGCAGGACCAGGGCAGTGACCATCCCCCTGTATCTGGCACTGCTGAGGCCACACATTAAATCACGTGTTCAGTTTTGGGCTCCTCACTAGAAGAAAGACATTGAGGTGCTGGAACAGCCAATTCTCAAATGCTGGAAGTCAAGCAGATGAGGCAGAAGGCTGGCTTGGCTGAGCAGGGATCTTCTCTTGGAAATAAGGGAAAGAAGGAAGGTATATGCCTAGTGGAAGCAAGGTCAAGGGATGTGGGAAGAATACAGAGATGCTGCTTGCCGCTGTAGGGAGGAAATTCATGTGGCCAAAGCTCAGCTGGAGTTGAAGCTGCCAGAAATGTGGGGAGAATAAAACGAGGTTTTTTCAAAGACATTAGTGGCAATAGGCAGTATGGAAATATCATTGGCCCATTACAGGATGAGGATGGTCATCTCAAAAACAGGGACAGAGACAAGGCAGAGGTGTTTAATGCTTTCTTTGGCTCTGTCTTCAACATGGAATATGGATCAAGGGTGTCTCAGTGCTCTGAGCTGAAGGACCATGACTGCGAGAATGATGAGCTGCCAGTCGACCCCAAAACTGCAAGGAATCTGCTGCTCCAGCTGGATCCCTACAAATCTATGAGGCCTGATGGGATTCATGAAGGAATCCCATCAAGAGGAAATGGCCCCAGGTTGTGCCAGGGAAAGTTTAGGTGGGATATTAGGCAAAATTTTTTCATGGAAGGGGTGGTCAAGCATTGGAACAGCCAGCTCAGGGAAGTGGTGGAGTCACCGTTTAAATACCTGAAGATGTTTAAAAGATGTGGATGTGACACTTAGCCTTTCTATGAAGGAACTTACAGCATCTGACTGACCTGGTGCCATGATGGGTCCCACAGGTCAGTGAGATGCTGCGCAGGGCAGTGTTTCTTTCTGGATTATATTTACCTTCTGTTCATTTTAAGCCATATTTTGCTCTTTTGTACATAACACACTTTAAAACGAAACTGAAGCTTTTTTCTTTTCTTCCCTGTAACATACCTTTTCCAGTAGCTAAAATAAGTGCCTCCATCTTTTTCATATCCATTTCTCTATGCTTTCCTTCCCCCTGATACTTCTGACAGCTATTGTCTCCTGGATGAGCCTTTCCAAGAGCTGTGACCAACACTGCTCAAGTGAAAAGTGGTCAGCTCTCTACAACGTAACTCATGCAGAGAAGCCAAGGTCATGATGGACATAAAAACTGTTATTTACTGTGCTCAGCTATGGACTGAATCCAAACAAATGTCTCTGGTGCCTTGCTGTCAGGAAGGGTTTGGAAAGTCCTTGAGGCATTTCTGCAGCACCGCACGTGAGAGAGCATGGGTTCCTCTGCGCTGGACTTCCCCAAATAGATGAACACATCTTAGGTGAACAACAAACAGTGTCTGACAAGTGATGACTTCTGAAGTTTAACTTAATTTGTTAAATGGGTAAGCCTATTGTTTAGAATAAGTACTAAAACAATCAGTGGAAGTAGCCAGTCTTCCTAAAGGATATTATTAGAGAATGAATGAATTATTAAATGGAGTATGTTTGTTCTGGGTCCCACCAAAACCAAGCTCTCACTGATATCCTTCCTTTTATCAAAAAAAAGTAATCGCTGAGACAGTTCAAAGATTTAGAATGAAGATTGCAAATTTTTTAAGGAAAAAAACCAGACTCGTCTGCGTAATTAGCAACATCTGCAAAGAGAAAATATGTTTTATTTCCTCGACGAGGAAATAAAGATTTGACATTTACTTTTTGTAGAAATGCTGCTATTTCTTTTCCTTTCTTTTCTCCTTCCTTCATTAGCTAGCTTTGTGCGAGCGGTTCCTTGTGGTTTGTCTGGGATATCACTAAGCATGTATAATTAAGCCAGTGAGAGGAGTACTGCAAAACAGATGTGGACAGAGCTCAGCATGACTGGGCGGGCGAACTGCTGGAAGCACAGAGCAGAGAAGGCCAAGTGTGTTCTTGTCTTCTGATCTCTAGCATGGGAATGGAGTTGGCTGATAGTGGGTGTTTTATACAGCCCTGTGGCTTTGTGGTAACACAGTGCAGCACCATTTGGGAGAGCAGCTGGACTCCTGATGTGGAATTATTGTTCACTGGCTGGGATGTGCTGTGGAAGCCATGAGCTCTGCTCCAAAACTCAAAAGGGAGCCTGCCTTGCGTGGGGAAAACTGGAGAGTAAACTGATAAGAGAGTGCTTCGCTCCTCATGAGGATAGTTGACAACTGCAAGAAAGAGAGACTCAATGTTTAGTGAAATGTGACAAAGAGCTGTGGGATGGGTGGAGAGTCAAGAGCCTCAGGTTGATTTTGGAATAGCTCTGAATGGGTAGAATGGGTGTCTTGGCTTACAGTCTCATCTGTGGCTCCCAGGAGCTGCAGAAAATCAGACTGGAGTATCAAATTCATAAATATTGGCATCACATAATTCATATATTAAGGGTTTTGCAACCAGATTTTGTGCAGTTCTTAAACATAATTTACATACTGAAACTATGAAAACTTTGTATTTTTAGATAAAGACATATGAAACATTCCAAAGATGTTCAAATTTTCTTCCATTCAAAATTTATTTTAAATATGACTACAGCAATTGCTTTTCTCTGAAGAATATACCCTGAACCTTCTACAACAGATTCAGAGTAAAAAGGACAAAGAGAATTTAATGTGAACCAAGAGGAAAAGATGAAACATCATCCTGACCAGTCAAACATAATTATAAAATCTAAGCCAATTGTACTGTTTAAAATAGAAGACCAATTTTTTTATGAACCAAACAAGTGTGTTTCCTTTGTTGGCATCCCACACCAGCACCGGAAAAGGATAATTTATTGCCCTTTGCTCCTTTACTTTTTGCAAGACTTACTGCGATGGAAGAGGATCCTGCTCTCCCTAAAAAGGAGCATGCAAGACAGATTCACCCCTCTCTCCACTGCACACCCCCGAGAAGACACCACTGACTTGTAATTAATGCTTGCAAAGGCGGTATCTATTTTGTGTCAGCTGTGAACACTGGGCAATAAAGACCCTTTTTATTTACTGCTACTTACTTCTATAAAAAAGAAACTTGTGCTCTTAAAATCCCCTTTTTTTCTCAGCCAGCACAAATGAAAGTGTCTTCCCAGCTATTTTCCATACACCATGGGCTTGTGCTTGCCCAGTTTGACCCTCACCAGCTAAGATGAATGTAGCAGTTCTTCATTCTGCTCATGCTAATGGGAGCCCATTCCACGTTTGGAACAGGCTGCATAAGCTGTTCATTGTGGCTGCCCTTGGGTTGGATGGAGCCGTGGTGTCAGCTGCATCACTTGCAGCCTTTTTCCAAGAGAAATCCCGGGTGATTCAGTAACTAACTGGAGGAATTTGGAACTTCAAGATAAAGCTGAGGTCATTAAGAATTCATTTGAAGTTAGTTAGAACCATTGTATTTAAACAAACACAATAAAAATCGTGGGGAGAGAGGTTACTTGCTTGCTCTATCGAGAAGCCCCCACTAATGAACTAGACTGGCGTCGATCCTATTTTTTCATATTAGTGTTATTCAGCACTGGATAATTTGTTAATAAAATATTATTTTACAGTAATACCTATGGAAGTAGCTAGTGAAGACAACAGTTTTTTTGTATTAAAGATCTACAGGTTTAGGTGTTTATTTGGAGTCAAAGCAGGTCTTGGGACTTAATTTGTAGTCCAATCTAAATGATTTATCAGTTCTATTCAGTATTACAATGTGGTTGGAGGACAATTAGTCCTGTCTCTTTACAGGATTTTTTCAGCATTTGCTACATGTTTGCTTGCATGTTTACCTCAACCAGAAACTACAGAAGAAGGATTGTGGTAATTTTCTTGGTACATAGGAGTAACCTAATTGAATAAGTTAAATCTGTGTGAATAGTTGCAGTGAGATATTCACCTCTACTCCATGGGGTGAAAGAAAGACCAAGAAATGGATAGCAAAAAATTGGTAATTTTTATATTTTTGTTCAATAAAAGTAAAAGTTAAGATAGTAAGTTGTACTTCAAAGTGTTAACCATGCAAGCATTCATGTTACTCAGGCTATTCTTGAAAGCCTCGACTGCTGCTGAAGTCCTGGAAGCACAACAGGCAATCTAAGATGAGACTCATTTACCATGTGTGGACCTGCAGGCATATAATCCCAGTTTCATGAGCAACAGTTTGGGTGGAAAGCTACAAATCACTTGGCATGTTAGCTTTTTCAGTGGCTGGACAAAAAGTGTTTATTTAGCACATTAAGATTACAAAAGCTGTGAAAATAAGCAGGGTCACAGTAAAAAATTTAAACACTCATTTTGACAGAATTACAACCATGACAACCACTAAAGATGTTTTAAAATCTAAATCGACAGGGTCAACAATTACAAGATACTGTTCTACCACTTCCTCATCTGTGGAATTGTTTTCTATTTAAAATCACTGCTATCTTGAGAATGTAGGAGACGTGTTCATTTCTATTGTACTTGACTACCCAAACAAAATCCTAGCGTACTTAAGCTCTGAATTCAGCCTGTGGCACACATGATTTGGTAGTGGAATTGCAAATGAACATAGGCTGAGGATTGTATTTGGGGGGAAAAAAAGGGAGAATGTAAGGATTACAAGATGTGTCCCCACCCATCTATCACACGCATGTATTTAGCAAGAGCTAGCTTTAAATACTCAGGGGGTCTATGCTGCCTATGCACTGCACTCAAACTGTTCACCAAGTTCCCTTGTCAAAGACCTGTGCCTAAGCAGCAAATGAGAATCCAGTTGCATGCTTTGCAGAGCAGGCATCTGCATTTTTAATTTAACAAAGACTGCAATAAAATCAAGGTTTTCTTCCTGAGAAAGAGCTGGACCAGGAAAAATTATCCCAAATCTATTTAGCAGTTTGCAGACTGTCTAATATAATGTAATGCAATGGGGTAAAACAGAACTATCTGATTAGGATTTGTCAGCTTGCTACCTATAGTTTGTCTTTAAAAGATCTTGCTTAGAAAGTTGCCAAGCATTTTGTAGTTTTGATTAAAATTCTGCACTACCTCCTCTGAGTTCATCACATACAGTATCATTTGGGCTTCTAAAATTATCTTGCAAATATTAAGGTTTGGTGAATATCACATTTGCTTCATTGAAATTATTCCATACTCTCCAGGCAAAAGGATTTGGATTTGTTTGGGGAATGTTTGGTTTTGGTTTGCTGCTAGGCCAATATATCTAGACCTGTTCCAGTTTGGTTTAATAAACTAGCACTTGGAAGATTAATGAAAACCTTTTTCCAAAGTGCAAGTGTATAAGTCTGTTCCTTAAATATGCTTTAACATGACTATCATGACAAAATGCTTTGATGTTCCAGTATGTCTATCTTAGCAATTTGTAATTGTTCTATGCAGGTTTTTTCTTATTTTATGAAGTATCAGCATGTGACACCTCTGCAACTATTTTCCATCTCTGCCATGTATTCCCACAAATGCTGAATATTGCATGAGTTTATGTTTCTATCCTCCACTCCCTCTTCCACTTGAAAGGGTTAAGGTGCAGCGAAGGGCAGAAAGAGAAATGAGAGGCACAGAGCAGTGTCCACATAATGGCTGAGCACACCAGGTCTCCTCAGCCTCCTCAGCTCCTTCAGTTGAAATAAAACATGAATTTGGTAAATAATGAGAGGCATGAAGAGGGTGGATAGTGATTGGTTGTTCACTGTTTTCAGAGCAAGCACTACAGAGTAGTGCTAATAAAGCTCATATGGGACACACTTTAAAAAAAGGAGGAGGTTCTCTAACTAAAAGGCAGACTGTGAAATTTTTGTCTTGCGGTGCTGTGAATACTAGAAACTGCTTGGGAGTCAAAGGGTGAGTGGAGGGATTGCCAGGCTTCATGTTTGATTCACACAGTCCTTGAGCAATCAGTGACAGCACATTGGGACCGCCCTTGCTCAGCTCCTGTATCTTCCCTGGAAATCTGGTTTTGGCCATTGCCAGAGACAGAACTTTGGGCTAGCCTGTTCTTTAGCTTTATCCAGCTCCTAGGTGATGTATGAACTCATCAGGTATACTAAGATTCATATTATTGTCAGTACTAGTAACTTAAGACGTGGTCGTAGCATGTCCTTTAATCTTCATGTTCTTCTTTCCTTGGCCTCATCTATACCAGAAGATTGTACCAGGTAAAACAGATTGTAAAATGAATTGGCTAACTCTGCCAACTCAAAAGTGTACCTACACTTAGCTGTGTTGAACTTTACTTCTCTCAATCCAGTTTAAGTTGTTAATATGCTAGTTTTGGTTTATTCAAATAACAAGCTTATGCTGCATTGAAGATTAAAACTTAACTTACTCCATGTACCCAGTTACTTGGAGTCATGTTTCTTTGCTCTTAATTGTATGGCTTTTTTCTTGAAGATAACATTTTCTCCCTTTTCTTTAACATGCTGAGCACAGCCAAAGTGTTTGGCAGAAGAAGTTTTCATCTTGGTCACAAGCGTACACTTCTGTTTTATGTAACTAATGCCAAAATGAAAGCCCACAGCAATTACAGCCCATTTTTCCATTTCCACATACTTACAATTTGTAATGTCTCTAAAGATTCAAGTTTCATGGAGAATGTTTTTTTTGTTACTGCTCAACAATCGTATTTGATTTTTGAGCGGTGAGAAGACTGGACCTCTGCCAGCATTTTTTAAATCACCTACATAAAAATGCAAAGGCCTGGCTAGAGACTTACCCACCACTTATCACACACACATGTAAGTCTCTTTTCTCCCTTTCTGCATGTTATGAAATGTTAGACTCTCTTCTCAATATATGTGTAGAAGCAGTGTGGTCTATTGGATAATTCACTAGGCTTAGACTTCTAAGACCCAGATATTCTACCCTGGACTTTGTTACAGACACCAGGGGAAATCCTATCCCATCTTTCTGGGCAAACTTTTCACCAGAAAAATGTAAGGACAATAGAGCCAGATAAAGGGTATTTATTTATTATTATGTGCTTTACTTTATGGAAAGAATTAATTACATCCTGTAATTTTCCAGCAGTTTCTGATAAGCCTTTCAATAAACTAAGTTTGCTTGTCTTTTCACACACCTGCAGTTTGGTTGTACTGGTTTAAATTGGATCCACCTTCCAGGCTGCTAAGTGCTTCAAGAGCATCAGTTGTCACAAAACCAGGTGTAAATGTAGGAGGGTGCACACACAGAAAGAAAATGCAGCGGCAAACCTGAGGGTTTTCTAAGACCTTTTTTTCAAAAGGGAAGCTTGTTGTGCCTAGCATTTTTGTTCTACCTACTGTATATCTCCAGACACAAAACAGGAAAAGAAAACAACCACAAAATGAACTTGACATGATTTACACTCTCTGCGGTAGATTAAACTCCAGAGATGCTTAGTTATTTTTCACTATACACAGCAATAGGGGACACTCAGGCAGGCTAAATAGTTCAACTAATCCTCCAGCTGCTGACCCACAGTAAATCCATGGCCCTTCTGTGAATCAGAAGAGTCGCTGTTTTTACAGTGGAGACCCTTGGAGAGAGCTGTAATAGAGATCCAGAGAGATCTTTCAGGCTGCCTGGGGGCCATTCAGCCCAGTGAGGGTAGAGGGGCTTGGAGCTCAGAAACATCTGCCTGTTTCTGTCTGTTCTGATGCTCTTCTAGGGCAGAGCAGGGGCTGGAGCACTGCTTGCCATGGAGACACGGCACGTGGCAGGGAAGCTGCTCACTACGCTCTGTGCAATGAACTTGCTCAGCAAACCTTTCCTGTTGGAGAGGATTTCTCATCAACAAAATATTCCGAAGGCATTTCTGTGACTTCCCAAAGGCAAGGAACTGAACAGCTGAGAGGTGCACTGTCTCTAGGCGGCAAATTGAATAGAAGAAGAGTGTGCGGGTTGAGGGCAGAGAGGGCAAAAGGAGGAGCAGAGATACATGGGAAGCCCACAGGAGCCGGTGGACCTATTCTCAAAAAGAGATTATTTCAGTTTGCACAATAAAAAATGTAGATACGGGTTAAATACAACCTGAAACACAAATCCATAGGATGTCTGTGCTCTCGAGGGGCACCATTTTTATGCGTCTCCGAATTGGATCCTGAAGGTCACAGACAAAATTATTCTTGGCTTTAGTTACAGGATCAGTGTGTGCTCTGGCTCTTTGCTTCTTAACCATTTCTGTGTAAGTGGAGTAGCATCTAATCAAGGAGGTTTTTAAATAGGTTTTAATTTTCTTGTTACAACTGACAAAAAAATACAGATAATTTAAAGCACATTGTAGCAAGACAAAGCATTGAAAGAATATTCAGAAGAAAAAGAACCTCTTTGAGGTGCTGTTTAAGAAAATGGATGTGCTTTCTTCCAGTCTCAAAAACTTGAGCTGATCCCTATCACACCCCTGTATATATTTTGGTGGGTTTAGAATAGGTCACTAAAAAGCTCAAAGAAGTTATCAGTTGTGATATGAATCTCCATCTCTTGCCAGCCCCCTTTGAGAGGTTGTCTTTCGTATTTAAAGACATTTAGTGGAGTGTTTCGCTAGCGTTTTAGAATGACCCTAAGAGGCCTCAGACTCAGCTTTCATAGCTATATTCCACAATTAGGATGTTCTCGTAAACTGGCTAGTTACCAATTTCTGAAACAGAGTATGGCAAAATGCAGCACTGTGAGCAATTAGCACTTGTCCCCGGCATCCAATGTCTAAGCACCTCTGATGGTGCTCTCCAGCTACCCACTAAAGTTACCCGTACTGTGGTAAAGAAATTACTTACAGTTGGAACTGTAATTCAGTTAACAGGAAATTTAACAAGGGCCACTAAAAGGTCATATTTAAGAAAAACACCACAGGACCTTATGAGTATGCTCCAAACTAGTAAAGGACACAGATTATATTGATACCTGTCTTTCCGTTGTAAATTCTGTAACAATTTTTGGGACATGCAGTGAAGAATTTAAAGAAATCAGTGTGGATCTCCTTATTAAATTCTTTTTCAACTGGGGAACAAGCTCTTGTTTTAATTTTTAAGACGAGAATAGTCCTAGTGAGGAAATGTCTTGAGCCTTCGAGTTTCTTACTGAATGCGGGGATAGGACAGGGCTGTGCTGGTTACAAACTCTCACACTGATTTCTCTGCCTGCCACCTGGGACTGTGCACCTCCTGTTCCCAAGGGGAAGAAGATGCTGCTCTTGGCAAACACAGGCCCCCATAAAGCCATTCTGGTTTGCCTTCATTTTCAAGCAGAGGGTTTCTAAGGCCAGGTGGCTTCACTGAATGCATTTTGTTTGCCGAGGAAGAGTTCTGTGTTTTCCAGAGCTGTTGAGAGGCCACTTACCAGAAAGCCACCTTAAAATAGACCACAGAGCAGAAGTAGATTAAACTCTTCATTCCAAAACACAGCTATAAAAGAGCACAAAACCAAGATGCAACATTGGGTTGGTATCAGTCACTTGTCCTAGTTCTCATTTAGTGGTACTTGCAGCAGTTTGAATTCTAAGGGATTTCTTGGTGATAACTCTTTCCACTTCGTATTGCCAGCGAACTTGTGGAGGGCACAGTCTACCCCCATCAGCCAAGTCATTAATGAAGATGCTGAACAGTAATTGGACCCAGCAGGGACATTACCAGCTCTTGCTTGATTACTTAGTTAGGTTTGTCACCTTTGGAAGCAGCTTAAAATTTCAAAGATGAAAATGAATGCAAGCCATCTTTGTCCATACACTTTGCCTTTCTCCTTCTTCACCAGAGTTTCAGCATGATCAGTAGCACATTCATAGAGACTGTGGTAGACCCAAAATTTTATCACAAATGCCTAAAAATTCAGATTCTACAAGGCATGTTTGGCTTCAGCATTCTACACGGACTCCGGATAACCTCAAGAGATTGAATAAAACAGAAGGCCCTCCTTTCAGAGAAGTCTCAGTGGCAGCATTTTATCTGGCTGGTCATTTTTCCTGTATAGAGTACATGCATTTTCTATTTCAGTGACAAAGGAGGAATTCACAAAGGTTCACTTCAATGAGGAGGTGCGTCAATGACAGGCTGGTCTGAGGGAAGATTTAGAGCAGGAGCTTAATTTCAGACAGTCTAAATAGTGGCTCTGAAGGAACCCCTTTCTTTCCAGTGCCTGTAGAGGAAGTGCAGAGAGATTAGTCTCAATCAACACTCCTCTAAATGTCAATGCAAAGATTGCATATGATGGCAGTTAGGAAATCAGATAGTTTAATGCAAGCAATAATTAAACAAAAACATTAAGGCAGTCTCACCATACATTTTCATAACGCAGTTGAACTAGAATTTCAGGGTTTGAAAAGATTTTTGTAATTAATTGCATCTGTAGAAGCGACAAAATGCTTACTGTCTGAAAAATTACCCCTTGATGCCCTTAGCATCACATTTAAGTGAGAGAAAAAAGGTACCCTGTCTTTTTATAAGTGCACTTACAGTTCAAAAATAAATGGTTTGAAGAACTGCCGTTTGAAACATGGTATATAACTGTTACAGCATGTAAATAAAGCAGAATAAAAATGGTAAAGTATTTGTGCACACTGTAAAATTTAATGTTTCCTTAAAAACCATTAGCAAATGTGGCTGATATGCTAAAAAATGCACTTAAACTTTGATCTGTGTGTCTGAGCATTTCCTGGTATAGGTCCATGGTGGCAGCATCTGAAACCATAAACGGTTGGAAGACACAACAGTAAATGTGGAAATAGGTGTTTTTGGATTCCATCACGGGTGGACTTTATGGAGTTAGGGGAAAACAGGCAGATGCTTTTTGCTCTCCCTTGGCCAGGGAGGAGAAGTAAGTAAAAAACTGCACCCATATGATGAAAACAGACATTGATTTAGAAGAAGCATATTATCAATAGTCAAAAAAAGCAATACAATGGGTAATATTAATTTCTAAATTCCAGGATGAAGTAGTATCTACATTTTGTATCAATAAGGAGCCAGCAGTGACTTTGTAGGATTTAAACCAAGATAAAGATCTGTTTGTGTGCAAAATATAAAGGTCTTTTCTCTATTAACTACTAAGATCTCAAGATAGGCAGAAAGGTTTTTTGAAAAGTCTCATCCCCCTGGTTGAATGAATACTTGCAATGGTTATACATGTGATGTTGAGAGATCTGTATTCTTCATAATTGCATGAGAATTTTCTGCAGTTGCAATATTTATCAGCATAGACACCATTATATCTGTTCATGGATGTGAACACAGAGAATCACTATATACACGTGATTATGCATTTTTTCTGTGATAGTCTTCTGTAAAGTACGCTTTCTGAAATGTTAACAAGCACTCAAATTACATTCATCGTTAGCATTAATTTCTTCTTTTGTTTGCTACTCCTAATTGTTTTTAATAAAGTGTGCATAGCTTTACCTACATAGAAAATGCAATAAAATGTATTCTAATGTAATGCAAATATGGGACTATGATAATTCAGGTAGAAATCACAGCCTTTCTCCATTATTTTCTCCATCACTAATTGTTGCAATAGCAGCTTATTTGACACAGAAGAATGAAATGCTACTTTAATGATTGTTACTGAAAAGAACAAGGTCTCTAACATGCAAGAAAACTCATCAGGACTGTATGTGTTAAGCAGATTATTAAAGGAATACAATGTAGAAAGATGAGCTAGACCATTCCAGTGCATATAAAACATTTTCTCATTAGCACTGTTTTATTCAGAAGTTGTCAAAAACTTATTGTGTTATCAGTTTACTAGAATTTCCTTTATTATCAGTCGATAAAATTTCTCTCTCTCTTTTCTCTTCTTAAGGCTCCAGGATCTTAGTGGTAGTTATGAATATATTATCAGTATTTTGGTCCCTACTATACAAATGTGTATTAGATATGCAGGTACTGAGACATGCAAACACCATTAATTTTCAGAGGGGGAATTTTGGTGGATGTATTCATGGCAACTGACTTATGGTAGATTTGGTGTTAGGGCTCTGAGCCAGCCTTACGATCCTTCCCACATTCCCAGCCATCGAGGAAACACAGTCACTGATGGGGGTGTCAGCTTGAGGCTGAGAAGAAAACTGAGACCCAAGGAAAGTTAAATATGTGAAAGGCAGCTCTGAGGCAGCTTGGCGGTAAGACAACTTCTAAGTAGTAGTGCTTGTATTGAAGATATTCTGACTTCCACACTTAATAGTAATAAAGTTTGATTGAAGTCATGTTCAAATTGCACTCTGTCTGATGCCAGGTATTTAATATTAAGCAGTTTGGGGTGTTATGCTATCTGAAGCAAAAGGGATTTAGATTTATTCCAGACTTTCACGGTAGAAACTTGCTCTGTGGCCTGGAGCCACTGAGCCATTTAAAGAAAAAAA
>VWZF01004461.1:0-13423 GCA_013396755.1 Sclerurus mexicanus | reverse complement strand
CCATTTAAAGAAAAAAAAAAAAAAAAAAAAGGCTACTGGAGATCTGATCATCTTCCCTTTGGCAGAAATACTCGCAGTACTTTTGCATGCTTTTCAAAATTGTTCTACCATAAGAGGAGTTGCCCTTTGCTGCAGCACCAGGAAATCCCCATTTTGCCTTGAAACTGCTGCAGGGTCCAACATGATGATATTTTTTCCCAAAAGTACAGAGCTCAGAACTCCTGTGATGATGAACTCCCACCTCTCTCTCTCTCTCTCTCCCCAATCCCATCCTCCCTCCCTCTTTTACAGAGAGCTTGTGTTTGCAAAGTTAAGTTTGCTTTAATCAAGACTCTGAAAACCAGAGAAGCAAAAGAGAAGAACCACAAGTTACATATTGGCTTTTTCTTTGTTATTCAGAAAGCCTCCTGATCCTGTGGCAATTCAATTATATTTGAAGCCTGGCTTATGACTTTTGAATACTTGCTGGCACATCAGATATCCTTGGGGACCCACAGCAGGCTATGATGTTCCATAAAACCTGTATTAGGTTAATACATAATTCACTATTTAGAAGACAGATAGAGGGACAGCCTTGCCAGTACAAATTCTTCATTTACTTTTAGGTGATAGGCAATACAGTGCCTGTATTTGAAACTCTGATTGAAGAATTTATTAGCTCAGCATTTCATATCACCAGCTAACAGCACACACGCAAATACGCGTTGTATTCATTTGGATTTGCGTTTGCTTGGGTGATTTTACCTATAATGCGGCCACAGACCCTGGAAAGGGTAAGAATTGTCAATAAAGCAATCTCTATACTGAGGGAGATAAAGCCCTACCTGGAGCATAAACAACGAATTTTAAATTCTGAACCATTAGCGTAAAGGATTTTGAAACGTGCCTACAGGGTAAGTGTCCTTTTGAAGCTAAGTGCAGGTAGCAAGAGGAAATTAGGAGTCATCTTCCCACACTGAGCTGTGCCTGGGAAAGCAGGTGACTGGCCAAAGCACGCAAACGTGTCACATCTTCCTGGGCACTCTTAGTTGCACCCTTGCAATAGCAGCTGGAGGTTGCTGCAGGCTCTCTGCTGGATGCAGAGAAAGTTTTACTCTTCCATTCAACATCTTCTGTGTTTTTAGACTATTTTCATTGTTATATCTTGTTCTATTTCTGGGACAGGATAATATTTTGCAGGCAAACCTGTAGGCCTTTCTTAATGACCCAGAGATCTCGGTCTCCAAGGGTTTGTGGTTTCCTGTGTGGGGAAGCAGCGGAGCAGCAGCCTCGGCTCTTTCTGCAGATTGAGCCCAGCTGGCTGCAGTGCATCTGCATTTCCACTGCTTTTCTATTCACTGACCAAACCCAGCCCAGAGCCAGGATGGCAGGGAAACATCTGCAAAGAAGAGTGATTGTTTCTTCCTTCTGCTGCTGGAGATTCCTGGCTAATTTGGGAATGCTTTCCGCTACGGCAACACAATAGTTTCAGTTTTGTACGTTTTGTGCCCTCTGTGTTTTTTTGGTTTTGCTGCAGGGGAGGTGGGAAGAGAGGAGAAGAATTTTCCCTGGTGCAATTATTTGTGTCAGGTAAACTCTCTATAAATCTTTTCTTGAGGAATTCAGTTCATTAAAGCCCGATTAGACATCAATGTCTTGATTTATTTCATTAAGGCTAATTTAAATTAGCAGGAGCAGCAAACTGCTATTAGGGATTTATAGCTAGAGTTTTAGTGGACTGTGAACAGACAAACAGCGAGGCAAGGACTTTGTTCCTTTTACTATACTTTTCACTCACTCATATTTTTGAGCATAAATGGATATTAAAACAATATTTACTAAACCTGGAGTCAAACTGAACTTCTAACGAGGGAGACATTACCAAATATAGTAATTTAACTGCAATTCCTTTCTGTGTGTGTGGTGTTTAGGTTGTTGGGGTTTTTTGGAGGAGGAGTGTTTGCTTGGGGTTTTTCTTTGGTTTTTTTTGCTGTTGTAGTTGTTTGGTTGGTTTTGTTTGTGTTTATTTAAAGCGTAACCACATTTTTCTTTGAGCTATATTGGGTGAAAAGACTAAGGAAAAAGATAATAGTCTGGATAAGTTCTTCCTTCCCATAAAACTTTTAATAAAAGAAAATAAAGCTCATCCAGAATTAGCATTTGCATACATTGCATTTGCCAGCATTGCAAGAGCAGGTTTATTCCATTTTGAGGAGAATTACACGTGCAAGAGCCTGTGCATGCTTGATGGAGGAGGGTATGGACACTCTGATGAACTCACCATTTCAAGAACTTTCAGAGGAAGTATTGTGGGTAAAAAATGACTCAGGGAGCACATTCAGCTCTTTCAGAGACCTGGGTCCCTGGGGAAAGCAGCTTTGGTTCTTTTCTTTACCGAGTTACCTGATGGTCCACTATCCCAGAAATGGCTGCACATTTCTGTGGATCTATAACTCTATTTATTTGGATTCATAAAGTCACCTTGTGTTCCCAGAGGCTGTAAGCAATCAAAAAGTTTGATATCTAATTTATGCTGATTGTCCAGGCTCTCTCTAAGGGTAACCAAGATGGCAAGAAGAACTTTATAGATCCTCTGCAAGAGCTATGAGGTCATGTAGTCTTTACTGTCAGACTGCATGCTGTGCAGCTGTGTGTGCTGAGGTACATGGCTTTAAGAAGGTACAAGTTAGGTAAGCCACCAGTTTCAGCTTGCAATTAGCTGTCATATTGTACAATATTTCAGAGGGTTTATTAGAGGTAAAATGTTAAGATTTTGAGTAGCCATATCATACACCAAACTTCAAAAGCTGCACTAAACTACAATGTGAGGATAAATGTGCGTGTGTGTCTGTATACACATACCTATAATACCCCATTTGACAAACAAAGGATGTAATAGTACATTCTCTGATTTATGCAAAAGGTCTTGCCTATGAAGTGCCAATCTCAGGAATAATTTCTACCCCAGACTTGTGTTCACCTATTTAAGGTTACATGTGCTTTAGATAAAAGTACTCAGATACATCACTGTCAGCAGTTTGTGCTTTTTTCAGCCTGTGACTCTTAAAGGAGGAGGGACAGGTTGCATAAATCAAGTATTTAGCATTTGAACTTAAAGTTTATAACTGAAGTTGATAATAAACTTGTACAGCAGAAAACTGGCAAGTTTGAATCACGGTTTTCTCTTGTACTAGAGACATTGCAAAAATGTGCTGTATCGAGAATAGTTTCAGCTGAAAATACCAGTTCTTTATAGTTAAACACTCAGACAGGCTACAGACTGGGAGCTCATCAAAGCCACTGAACCATGTCAGACAAATCAAAAAAGGTAGGTATGCATTGAGCAGTCATGAACAAATGCAAGCATAGTAACAAAAATATTTATCCATCTCAAATGGAAAGTTATTTCTGATATTCTGGAAAGAAGCTAAAGCATTAATAGCAAGAGAATATAAGACATAACTGCAACCTTAAGGTCACTAAAAATTCTGCTGAAGCCTTATGTCTTAGCAACAAAGAGATAAATCACAACTCTCTACTTTTGGAAATTCATCTTCAAAATACCCACAGTTTCCATAGCTCTCTGTTCCCATCACTCTTTCTGACCCACCTCAGTGCTTGACTAGAAACGGGACAAAAGACCACGTCCCAGATCTGGAAGCTTCTTTGTACTTTTTAAATCTTCCTCCTCTGATTTTCGTAACATTTATTTCTAAAAAATGTCTATCTCTTCTGTGCTAAAGCTGACTATCCTTTTGAAAGCAATGTTAAAATCTAGTTGTTAAGAAGCACTTCATATGGGAAAGTTTTCTCTGGTGAAGTTCGTGGGAGAAATTTGTAGATCATTTTGCACAAAAAGCCCAGAAAACTGTCATTACAATTTAGGTCACATGAAGCCAATTCTCTGAATTAAACTGAATTTTCACTTTCTCCCTGAGAAAATTCAGTACCTGAAAATTTGCACATGCCAGCGGAGGGAATTTTTTTTCCAGAAACTGTGCAGAACAGCCTTCCTTCATCTCTGCCTAGACTGTGAGCAAGCCAACACTTACCCCAAAGTTAAAATCAACAATTAAACTCTAAAATACTTTTAACAGTGTGATCTGGTGAGCAGCTGAACTGTTCTAAGAGTCTGCTGTTGGCAGAAGGCAACACCTTCACCCAGCTGTCCCTTCTCCTCCTGCATTTCACCCACAGGATCACCCCTTCTGCACAGCATCGGCCCCCCTGCAAATTGGCCACAGCCTGAGCGAGGAGGGAAAGCAGAAACTACACAACTGCCTCAAGATCACACAGTAGGCCAGCAGACAAGAGCAGACCAATATTGTGATCTTTCAAATGCCAGCCCCCAACACAAGTCTGCACTGTGCCTTGTCTAAACAGTCCCAGATAGGCCAGCGCAGGAAAACAGGAAGAGGTAAAATAAGCAGAGGGCTCCTTTCTCCCTCCTGTCAGGAAAACAAAGTGATTAAATCAAAGGAACTGATTTTCTGCTTATATTTAGAGGAAGGTATGTAGAGATCATGTTTCAGTTTGACAAGTCATACCAAATAATACCCGGTTTGTGCAAGTTGCAGGGAAGTGTAGCAGCACAATTTTCAGCCTGATTTCAGAAGAATCTGGGAGTCCTGCAGCTGTGGTGTCCATCTGGCTGTTCCCACCCTACCAAACCACTTTTGAACCCATCGGCCAAATTCCACCCAATGTTCATGACAAAATGTTTCTAAACAGAGGAGAAAGAAACCTGAATTAATACTCTAGGGAAAGCAAGACTGCAGTCTGTGGTCATTTAGGAGGCAGAGGAGAGAGATCACCGTAGAGTGGGAGGACTTAGGAGACGCAGAGATAATTTAATCATATTTCAACAAAGAGTAAATGGAGACGAGCTGAGGCTCTGTCTGTAAAGGGTTATAGGAAACAAGACATAGGAATCCAGGTTTGCTAATTCCGTTGTTTGTTTCATGGATGAAAAAATATCTTGGTGGGGTTTTTAAAACAACATCAGGTGCTTGAAGCTTTCCATTCAAAATGTTTTCTTCTGAATCATCATTTGGTTTCAAAGAGACAGGAAAAAATTACATGCTTAAGCCTTTTGTGAAGAAGATCCTACACAGAAAATAAGTGATCAATGCATTTGCATAATTTTGAGTCTTATATGTGCAGTTTTCCAAAACAAACACACACGACTACAACATCTGCATTTGTTTTGGCCTTTTCAAAGTGAAGTTCTACAACTTTTTACCAGTGTCTTCCTAATTGCTAAAGTAAATGCAAAACTAGATCCAAAATTTGAAAGGAGACACCATAGTGCCAGTCCTAATTAGGAAGAGATGCTTCTACCTATTTTTTTCCAGTGTGTCAGAGGCAATGCATTAACACTCCTGAGCAGTGGGACAAGTTCAGAATAAAGGCCATGGTCACAGGCAGCTGCACATCCCGGGTTTTGTCCTTTGGAAGTTGATTAACAAGGTGTCCGTAAAAAAGCCTTAACATTTTCAAGTTCATTCAGAAATAATGCTGACAAATATTTCTTCATGATTCAGGTCCAGGAAAGTTCAAGTAAAGAAAGTCAATTGCTTAAGTAAATGGTGTGCATTTTATTAAGTAAATAAAAAGTTTGATGCCTGAAAGAGCAGAGGTAACCCAGCGTAACCTCAATCTGCCACTCTGGCTAGTGGGACTTCAGGGTTTAAACAAACCTGTCCATGGGAGAGCCAACACCATGAAATTCTCCACGTTGTCTGACAGCTGCATCACTAGTAACAAACTGAGGCTTTTCAGCAAGACCAGTATCAGTTTTGGAAAGAGTAACAACATGGGCATGCTTTGGTATATAAAACATGCTACATGAAGAATATCCTGACCCCAGTGTTCAACTGTCCTGTACTAGGCATACTAGCAAATAATCTTAAAAAAAAAGAGGCCTGAGGGAAGATAGTTGACTTTCAGTACTTGCTAAATTAGTGCAAGTTACTAACTGATATGTGATAAACTGTAAAATCAGAGCTGAACATTTGTGTTTCTGTGCAGAGCAGCTCAGCATCAACAAGAGAGGAAGCAGAAAAGACTCCAAGACGGCTATTGATGAGACAGACATGCAAAAGCCTTGCAAGCTTTCCTGGAGAGCTTGGACTGCTGCCTCATTTATTCCAGGTGTAACCTCCAAGACTCATTTGTCCTGAGGATGGCTAGGCAGTGATGTTTCATATAATGGTGTCAAGTGGGAAGTGACTAGAGGTTAAAAATAGCTGTCACACAAGTGCTGCTCACATCAGTGAGCAGGAAACCTGGACACAAAATTTACAAACTTTTACCTTGTTCTGGGTCCATAAAGGCTGAGAACGTGGCAGCAAGAGTGGCATGGGATGACTCTGCTTGGTCACCACGTGAGTTTAGCGCCCACCCACTCCTTGGCATTTTTCTCTGTAATTTACCAAATGCCAACTTCTCAGACTCTTGGGTTTTTTCATCTATAAAATGAAGATATTCCATACATCACTCCAGTTCTGCAAGACATGGTTTGTTAGTATTTATAAATTTGGTCTGGTATGGAAAACGTAGATCTCATGAGACAGCATGAGGGCTCCAGAGTTTGTGAACAGGAACAACTGTGCTGAGATCACCTTGGGAGGAGTGATAACTGCTATCCAGGCATCAGTATTTAGCACCAGGAGACTGATGGGCAATCTCACAGAACTGCATTGCCACTTTCTACACATCAAAGTGTACTTTTGTGAAAATTAAATGCATGCTGTATTACAGCCTAGAGAAATCTTCTTGTGTTTCATAGATTTCCAGATTAACTGCAATATCTATCTTTTTTTTTTAACTTTATGAGGTTTTTTCCCCTTTCTGGACTGATCATTATCATTTTCAAAAATATAGACTGTCTGAGGAGACAGCCCATAAGTAAGCCCAATGTAATTAACAGAATCAATCTAGGCCAACAGGTATAGCAAAGCCTCGTGAAGCCAGCAGCAATAGCTAACGTGTTAGCACGCTTACTCACAGCTCCAGCTCCTCACAGAAAATCACATCGTGACAGGATATCTCAAACAGGAAGCTTAGCTACAAATTGAACTTATTTGCCAAGGTGGCTCATTTGAAAAGATTCTTAAATATTGCATATCACGGTGGAACAATGATGATGAAAATGTTGTGGGGGGTTTTCTGTTTGTTTTGGTTGGTTGGTTTTTGTTGTTTTGTTTTTGGTTTTGGTTTTTTTTGAAGTGGACATTTCATGCAAAAAGGCAAGAATATTCAATTTATTTCAGTGACCTAAATGTTAATTGTAGTGGAATTATTCCCACTGCTACAGATATTCTGAAGCTTGCATAACAAATACATATACTACTTACAAGTCTTTAAAAAAAAAAAAAGAATTCTGTCAATTGAAACAGGTAGCTGTGGGAGAATAAGAAAAAAAGCTAATATCTCATTATCCTATAAGCATGAAAGTGATTGGTTTCTTTTAACTGCAAAATGAAAATCAGTGGTTCAAGCTTGGTGCGTGCTACCTCCATCTTCAAAAGCCTGTCTTTGCATAAAAAGCATTCTATCACAACTCTGACTTGTGGATTGCTCCTGAAAGTAGTCATCTGAAATTATGAATGATTCTAAGCTATGACTCTTGCTTTCATTCATCCTAATGGAAAATAGCAAGAAGGACTTGGAGGTGCTGGTGGATGAGAGGCTGGACATGAGCCAACAATGTGCTCACAGGTCCAGAAAATCAATCCTATCCTGGAATGCATCGCAAGCATCATGGTCAGCAGGTTGAGGGAAGTGATCCTGCCCCTCTGCTCTGGTGAGACCCCACCTGGTGTGCTGTGTTCTGTCCTATGAGGAAAGGCTGAGAGAATTGGGATTGTTCAGCCTGGAAAAGAGAAGGCTTCAGGGTGACCTACTTGCAGCCTTCTAGGACCTGAAGGGAGCCCACGGGAAAGGTGGTGAGAGACTATTTACAAAGGCATGTCGTGGAAGGAAAAGAGGAATGACTTTCAGCTGAAGTGTTCAAGGCCAGGTTGGACGGGACTTTGAGCAACTTGGTCTAGTGGAAGGTGTCCCTGCCCATGGCAAGGGAGCTGGAATGAGATTATTGTTAAGGTCACTTCCAACCCAAACCATTCTATGATTAAAACCATCTGAGAACTAGATGCTATTTATGTTTTGAGAAATTCAAGCAAGCTTTTAAAGCTGGACATTGTCAATAAAACTTTTTGGATACGAAAATATTCTTTGAATGATTTAATGGAATGTAAGAGTATGTGATTTATAGCAAATAACCACTCAAATATTTTTTCCTGTGATTTTGCTTATGAAATATTTCTTTGGTTGCCAAAAAGACATGACTCTTCCCAGCAAATCATATGATGACAAAAATGTGATAGATAATTTATAGATAATTCTATAGAGAGTTATTTGTGGGAAGCAACAGAAGCAGTGACAGAACTATAATGAACAATAAATGAAAAAGAAACCATTTTTATGCATGAACAGGAGTACCTTGCACTAGAAAATATAATTTCCTATGCATCTCCAGTCTCTTCTGGGAATAAGTATTTACCTCTTGAACAACTGAACTAAAAGATTGAATACCAGTGTGCAATATTTAGCATTCTGAACAAGTTACATATTTGCATTCCATAGCTTTCTGTAAAAGAAATGACTAAAATAAGGGAAATCAGTTGGATTTTGGGATTTCAATGTGCTAATTAGGCTCAGAAACATTAGGACCTGGATACTTGGGTGAAGCCGCAATTAGCTGCGGTTTAATGAGCTGTGTAATGATAAGTGACAGGGCCATGTAACTTTACAGCCATAATTTCCTGACTAGATGAACTCTTAAACACTGCAATCCTACGTCCTACCCCAAGGACGTTGACCTTTCCAGCTGCCCAGAGGAGAAACACTGCTTGCAAAATTTTTAGGACCTACACAATGTTTTAGCAACAGGAAATTCCTATAGTTTCAGGGCAATTTCTCATTCTGATCAGAGGAAGAATCATTTCCCATGCTAGTCTAAACAGTTTTTCTGCGCCTAATAGCCTAGTTTATGCAGCTAGAAGTGTTTGTCTGATGACAAGAGGATCCTCTGAAGCAGCCACAGTCGGATAGGATATCAAGGGCATCCAGGATCTGCCACCACATCAAATAGAGTTTGGGTGATGGAGAGGATACACAAAGAAAGCCTATAACAAAACACCTCATAAAAGAGGACCAGAAATGCAATTCTAGACAGAAAGCAAATCCCAGCTTTAGAAAACTGCTTGCAGCATTCACGAACATCAAGGAGAAAGTCTGCGAGATAAGCGTGAATCTGAGAATCAAGTGACTTGCAACCATTAATTGCTTCTGACTGTCCCTGGCTTTTGACGAGCCATATTCTCACTACCAAGTTTAATGTGGGGAATGTTACAGCTAAAAAAGTTATTTGAAGATGATGAAGTCCTCATACTCCCTATGGGAGACACTAACATACTGTTCATGCTTTCAAAACTCAATAAGGGGAAGGTTTTCTTTTAAATCTTAAAATTTATAGGGTAGATAAATTTTAACGTGCCATACCTGTGTGATCACTTATATTTTTTTCTCCTTCATTTCTTTGCTTCCTTTAGCACAGAGCACATATTGGTTGTGACCGATAAGCACTCTATGGAATAGGACCTGAATTTTACCTTTTTTTTTTTTTCCCTAGCCACTATGCCCTGTTCTGTCCTTCCATTTACGCAGAATTTATAGTGAACAAAACTGAGAGATAATGCAATGAACCTGGAAAGGTTCAAAATGCCTGTACTGATATTTTGGCAGAATTTGAGTATCTGGATTTATGATGATGATAAAAATCCTGTTGGCCTGCAATACATGTCATTGGAGGCACCCAAGAGCTCACTAAACCCCGACACTGCCTGCCTGTACATGCAGCAAGAGGGTGCCTTGAACAGTGGGCTTCTGCTCATGTTCGAGCATGGTCCAGAATTTCTGCACAGGCTATGGAGGCACTGAGCCATCAGAATTCTGCAGAAAGCCCATTAGCGTGGTCACATTCTTGGGAAGTGCACACAAACCATATATACACACAATTGATGGCACTGCTTGGCACTTTGAAAACATCTTTTGAAAGTGGGTGGTAAGAGAGGGAGTGATGAAGGAAACAGATTAAACGCAGCGTTCCCCAAATGTCACATCTGCTACCTTTACAGCTATGTATTTGTTATGTATTTGTTATGGTGCGTGTGTAAAGCCAGCAATATGATACCAACTGAGTGCTTATCGAAAGTCCCAAGGAGATAATATCTGTTCTGAGATGTAGTTGAGAAGGTATGGGTCTGTGAAATATGTAATGACATGGAAATCCTCAGCAGCATTGCCAGCTGTGGTATCCCTCAGCCCTTCTCCACTGCCCATCACTCTTTGCTTCCTCAGTGGCTTGACATACAAGATGATTATTTTTTTCTAGGGTTGATAGCAAAATAGACTATTTTTACTTCGCTTCTTTTTCTTACCTTCTTCCCCAATCCAGTGCCCAGCCTGGCTGACAGACAGGTAGTCACATTCGCAGAGCAGAGGAGGCACAGCTGTTGTGACAAGGGGGTAGGAGTACATTAAGCCAATTTTGCTACAGGAAGAGTAATGTGTAATGAGATTGTGTGGGAACTGTGACTTTATCTAGCTGTGAAAGAAGTCAAATACAATTGCAACTCAGTTAACATCCTAAGGAATTAATTACTATCTACCTTTTGTGCTGAAAAGCTGGCCTAGCTCTGGACAATTACCATTCTTCATTTACACTGTCACCTACAGCTATTCAAAACTACCCCACACTCTTCAGTCTTTAAATAATTAGGCAAGGAGGAACACGCAAGACAGATCTTTGCATTTAAAGGCTGCAAGTTCTTTGTTGTGGAATCCTCCTGTAATCAACTTTTTTTTGTTCTATCCTACCTGATGAGACAGAAGGTGGGGAGGTTGCAGGCAGGGCTCAGGACACAGTTTCCTTGCACCAACCTTATTCCTGGGACATGTTGATCACTATTTTTTTAGCTGAAATAGGCAAAGGCAAATAGCAAGAGTGGAGAAGGACATGGACTGAGTTGCAGTCTTAGGGGCCATGCTGAAGAACAGTGTACTGTACCAGGAAGTGTCTCTGGGGGAAAGGCAGATCTGCGATCTATCTGTCTTTGTAGTTAACAGAGTGCTGATGGGCTTTGGGTTTTTTTTATTTCCTAGATCTTCTTTACAGACCACTTGCTTGGCACTTCCCAGACTCTGCAAAAAAGGCTTTTGGAGATGGGTGGATAATATCCAACTATGACAAAAGCTTTCAACAGTCATCTAATGTCCCAACGGAATAACTCAATCTGAAACACAAAGACTGTAGAATGACGTACCAATAACAATTACATCCAACCTTTCCCAAACTGCCACAACACGCTCAATTATGCCTTGCCAAGTAACACAAGAGTGACAAGTGATGTGCCACCAACCTTTGGGAGAAAAGCAGAAGAGTCACACAGTTCCTCCTGCCACACACTGGCAGGCCACAGATCAGCAAGCCATGCTGTCTTCCTCACAGTGTCTGGATTTTGTACCATTCTTACATACCTGTGGCATACTAGGATCATTGGTGAGCAGATAACAAAAATTTGCTATGTTAATGTCATTTTATGAAACCTATTTCTCAGCCAGTCACAGGTATTTGAAGAATAAAGCATAGCATTCACCTTTCTTTTTTCAATTAAAATAGCATCAGACAAACACTTAATGCAAGAAGATTAAATGTATGTGAATTATTTCCTGAGGTCCTTTTCTGATTTCAGTACGAACAATGCAGCCAAAGTTGTGGGAGAGCCTTGAAAGATGGCCAATTTTCTCATGTGCCATTCTTTAATCACTGCCTAAACCTGTTGGAATAATATTTCCTTGAAAGCGACAGTATAAAACATATTCTAGAAAAGCTTGATAAAAATCTGCAAACAATGCAATGAAATTCTTCAACACCTGCAAGAGAGAAAGGTACCAAATTCTTTCTACCTTAAAGGCAACTTGATATATATGTTCAGGTAACAAAGGAAAAAAACACAGCCTAACCTCCAAACCATAGCTGAGAGAAAATACACAAAGGAAAAGAAGAACTTGTCCTATTCTCAAGCAGTGAAAATGTCTGCACATTTTATCTTCAGTGAAATAATACGAATTAGTTAAAACCCCTTCTGAAACATGCTGGAATATAACATGATTGGAGAGGAGGAAGCAGCAAGAAGTTCACCAGGTTTTTGGTCCCTCCAGAGGACTAAGTTTAATTAAGTCATCTGTTTTTCAGCTGAAAATCCCCCTGATGCAGCAGCTGCCTCATAACTCTAATTTATCAAATAGATAAACTGGTGGAAATTATCCATTCCCTGTTCCAGCATGAGCGGTGCATGATGAAGAGTAAGTCATCATTTGGAAACAGTCACCTTCCCTCTGTTCCTTCCAGTTTCATCCAGCAACTCCAGTAGTCCTCTAAAAATAAGATCTGCAGCCAGAAATGGTTTCCCATTTAGCTGCATAATGCTATTGTATTCTTATGTAGTAAAGAATTACATATATTGATGATGGTCCACCAACGTGGTCTCTGGCATCTAATTTTCAAAACCGACTTGTCACGACTGACCAAAAAAGCATAATAAATCCACATGCTTTTGCTGCTCTGCTGTGATCAGGGTGACATGGGGCTTGAATCCCATCTAGTGTATTGGATTGAAGGCATTTTTGGCCTATGTGCTATAAGGCAATGCAGAAGTTGTTCAGCTGTGTACTTCTCTATCTGTTTCATTTTCCTTGAAGTTTAATCTCAGTTGGGATTTCCTGCGGATGTAATGCTTGTTCTTCTGATAATTATCTTAAACCGCTGATTCATACACAATCTCAACTGCAGTTTAATACCTCTTCTAAATAAAAGGACTTCCGTTTTTAAAATTAAAGAATTTATGCATATAATCTGAATTTAAAAAGAAAAAAATGTTGATACAATCATTGTTTGAAGATATCTACCATGGCAAAACATTTGCCTCTGCAAAACAGTGGGATGGGCTTTTTAGCTCTGGCTGCTCTTTGGTGCTTTCGAGCAGCAAGAAGCACTGAGTACCCAGCCAGTGGGGCTAGTGGTGATTTCTAGCATTACCTGGCCAGGTGGGGGAAAGGTGTGAGCATTGAGGCTCTCAAGCCTTGGAAATGGCAAAGGCAACAAAGTTCAGAAGCTGCAGGAGGCTCAGTGGTGAATTTTGGGCAGGCAGACGGCTAGGAAATAGCAGACAGTTGTAGCAAAGAAAAACTGCAGTAAGGGCCAAAATCATCAACTCTGGGGCATTCAGAAGAGACAATAACATTCATTACAACCAACAAGGAGATGTGACTGAGGCTGGAAAACAGGTATGTCCTTCCTCCCTCCCTCCCTGCCTCC
>VWZF01004457.1:147405-187136 GCA_013396755.1 Sclerurus mexicanus | reverse complement strand
CAGGCGGGCTCCGGCTGCCTCCTGGCAGGGGCTGTGATGAAGTTACGCATGGACGGGCGGCATTCCCCTGAGGGTCCTGCGGTGTGAGTGAGGCTGTGACGCCGCAGAGACCCCCCAGCCCCACTTCTTTGTTTTTGGGAGCGGTGACACTCAGCAGAGCGAGCCCTGCCGTGACTTGGGTGTCACGGGTTAATTATGGGATGCCTGGGACACATACACACTGTCTAAGAACTGCCCTGTCTTTGGACGTGCAGTAATAGTCCAAATTTCATAATGTCCTGTTTGGCAGTTATTTTCCACTTTAAAAACGGGGTTTCGTTGTGGTATGACCAAGCAGTGCTCTGAATCAGAGAGAGAGAACTGGCTGTCTTTTCTGGTTCCAGCTTAGGCTGAGACCAGGGATGCTGGGCTGGACAGGAGGCCAGAGGTACCTCAGCAGCAGGTACGCTGGTGGGAAACATGCTTTAAATGGAGAGACAGTGTTCCTTCTGCCCCTTACACAGCTCAGATTCCTGCATTGTGGATCTCTTCCTGGTTCCTTGCATCTGGTGCGTACCCTTAACCTGAACGACAGCAATTGTAGGTTCCCCACAGGATATACAACTGATCTATAGACTGCCTTATTAAATACTCTTCCTATAAATAACCTACACTTAAAAGTGGGATTTTTGTATATGAAGAACTTTCATTTACTAATGTTCCAGTCTTCTCTGAACAGAAGTTACCTATGAGAAATGGTCTAGAAAGTCTTGTGAGTCTAGCAGGCTATGGCGCTCAGTTGCGACCCCTCTTCTTGTATTTCCTGACAGGTGTGATACTTTTTACCTGTTTCAGTAGCTGAGGGGAGCATGTGCCAAGTCCTGTGAGAAGTTGTGTAATTCCTAATACCCCCAGCTGGCAGACCAGATTAAGTTTCACTGGTAACTTTTCTCCAATATCCCTTATTATACTTTTTTGCTACTGCAAATGACAATAGCTTTTGTGTTCTTTCCTTTGGCTTGCATGATTTTATTAAAAAAGAAAAAGTCACAAAATTCTTTCAGAATGAGCACTTGAAAGTACTTTTTCAGTCCACACTCTGTGTGTGTTGTCTTGTCTGAGGGAGTGTGATAGGAAATGTTGTTCCCCCCATCTTTCATCTCAGTATTCTGTTACTAACGGATGTTCAGAAAAAATTCTCTACTGATTTGTTCAGATCTTTTGTTAATAACAAAGTGCTGGAGCACTGTGCCTTTTGATTTAAAGTCTGTCTCTAAGATACATCTATTAGTAATTGTTTGTTTTACTGCAAAAGCCCTGTTGATAGTTGAAAGATGGCTTGAAGTGTGTGTAGCACAGATGGTTTATATAGAGCCAGTGTGAGATAACAAAATACAGGAAGCCAGTAACAGAGACTTGGTTTCTTACTTGATGTAAGTCAGCTATTTGGTCATTTTGGACACCTCATCTTATGTCCGTGGTATGTGATTAGTTTGTTCCTTGGTGGGTTGTGCTGTCCCTGATTTAAACTTTTCTGGTCTATAATAAGCCACACAAATAAAACCTTTTGTCTGAGAAGGTGTGTAAATGAAGGCCCTCTACGAAATAAGAGCTGAAGTCGTTTTGAGGGGTGTTAAGACTGCATTTTACTTTGTGAAATTATAATTAGAAGAAAGTAGGTTGTCAATAACAGAATGCTTTTTAGGTTTGTTCCTCATCCCACCTCAAAGCGGTGTCTTCAAAAGATGTACAGCTGTACAATCCTTCATCCCAAACTAATGTTTGGAGAACCAGGTTTGCATATAGACTTGTTCTAAAGCTGAAATACAAAGACAGCTATGAATAATTTTTCTGTTCTTTTGTCAGCAGGAGGTATTAAGATTTTATAATGCTGTTTAGTGTTGCAAGAGTTGTTTTTCCCCTGTAGATCATGGCTTATAAAAGCATTTGTATGAAGACAGTTTAGGCCGAGGTTAGGTGTTACTTTAATGTGGCAGCTGAACCCATAATTATGTAAACCTTCTGTGGATGATGAAAATAGCCATCTTCTGAAAAAACAGCTAAGGAAGAGGTAAAGAATTTCAGGAAAAGCTCTGTAGACATGGCGAAGTATCACACAGAAGACCAAAGCTTGTGTCAAGTGAATAGTTTGCTAGCCTATTGTTCTAAGCAGTTTCTGTTAATTTAAATTTAATACAACAGACTGGGTGAGTGTAAACTTCATAGCATTGAATCAAGGGCTGTAACTGGCAGAGACTCAGTTTCTGTTTCCTGGGGCTGATTGTGAAACTAAAAAAAAACAAAACTGAAGGCAAAACCTGAAACTACTAGACACCTGAATTCTCCAGAAACCTAAGAAGGGACAAAGCTAGTATTGAAAATTTTGAGGGTTTGCACTTTTTCTTAGTAAGAATAGGTTAACCCCCTATTAAGTGGGGCCTTTAGATTGTTAGGGAATCAGCTGCAAAAGTCTCTGATATGCTTGATCAAGTCAGAAGAGCTCAGAAGTTCTTACTGGAGTCAGTACATCTGAGCTGGGACATAATCTCCATGTGTTTGCGTTGCAACAAAGAAATTGTCCACTGAGGTTTTCTTTCAGTGTATATATTTCCAATGATAATTGAAGATGAAAATTATGCTTTTTCATGTTTGCAAAAGTTGTTTCCCTGGTTAAGTGTGTTATGAGCAGTCTGAGTGTTGTTGGAATATGCACTTACAATTAATTCTATAGTGTAGTGTTTGTGGAGCCTTTTCATTTTAAAAGCCAAAAAAATATATATATTGCAGGTGCATTCCAATGGCACCTCACTTAACAGATTTGAAATTACATGAGCAAACTCTGTCAACTTCATTTTGTCTCCTGCTTTATGCTTCAGTCACTAGCATTGCATCAGAGAGAGAGAGAAACTGTAACTTCCAGGACTGTGTTGGGCACCTTTCCATAGCCATAGCTCAGTCCCTTGGTAGGTCTGTGTACCAATTTTGCAGAAAATGAAGTTGTTTTGTTGCCATTGCATTCTTTGACTTCAATAAGAGCAGAATTACATCCAATATATTAAGCCATTTGCAAGTGTCTCATCTTGACGCCAAATATTGTGTTCTGACAACAGAGGCAATTTCAGAACTAAAGCTTTAATAAATGTTGGCTCTTGAACTTGCTTCATATTGCAATATTTCATCTGTGTGTTCACTATTTGAAAGTGGCTTTCTCTCTAAGCCTTGAAATAGGATGCTATTTTCTTCCACAATAATCTAGACATATTCCTTAATAAGAACTGCACATCTGAACAATCAAGTCTTAGAGCTCCTTTCAGCAGTAAAACTGCTATTGAGTTAGACATATACTTCTGAACATTCCTTAATTCTTTTTTGAGGTGATTTTCCTTTTCCATGTGTTTCATGTTTTGAAATTGAAGCAGTGAAACAGCCAGATTTCCTACAGAACATTGTTGTCTTAAAGGCATTTGGAAATGAACATCTGAAATAAATCCCTCTCATAACATAGTTTCAGAGTTTTTAGTTTTTCTTAAGCAATGATTAATGTTGACACTAACAGCTTTTAGATTAGAAAAACGTTGAAAAAGCATTTATACTTTTCCTGTATTTTTCCGAATACAAAAATGGAGCCATATATTTCTAGAAGTGTAGGATTTAGTTTAAAAGCTTGTAAAGGACTTTGCACATCTGCTTTATAAGGAATTCAGTTTCTGCAAGGTTGTCTTCACTTTGAACAGAAACAAACATGAAGTTACTTTTAGACGTGGCTTTAGACAGGGAGCTATTAGAGTTCACTTGTTTGAGGTCTCAAGTGCAGTTCCTCCACTTAGTAAGCTTGACTACCTCCTGTCTCCTCTCCAGCTTGAGCTCACAAAAGGTAGCTCTTTCATCACATCTAATTTTGGATATTCCAAACTTATGGTTTCCTCTGGTGAGCTCACAAAATGAGCATTGCATTTGTAGCTCCTGCAAAGATTGCAGTCAAAACATTAGTTACCATATGATACTTTAGTAAATCCTAATTAGACTATTTTTGTTGGCTACTGAGCATTTCCTGAAAAATACTGAGTATTTTGCCTTTCTGGTGAAGGCCATGGTGATGCAGAGCACTGAAAATCTGTGATTTCGCATGTTTCTCTCCAGTGGTTTTCTTGTTCAGTAAGCTTCACTACATGTAAACGTGTGTCCTATTTTTTCCCGGCAGTTGTCCTACTTCATAGCTTTCACATATTGAATGGCTGACTCATTACTACGGCAGTGATACAGTGTGTGAATGGTGCAAACAGGACACACACACACCTGCGTTGTTTAAAATGTAGTGAAACACTGACCTGCTGATGCTCCTGCCTCAGATAGGCTTAATGGCAGGTTGTGCAATAGCAGATACATACTGTGCCCTGTAACAGAGAGGTCTCTGAGGCTGAGCAGCTTTCCTGATCTTCTTGCTACTTTTCACATGGGAGATTTTCTAAATAAACATTTAAAAGAGCTTCTTACTAGAAATTGTTCCAATCCAGCCTACTTAAGCAGGGATTGTATTCATGCTTAATTAGGCTTTCCTCTCTTTAATGCTTATAAAATAAAGCTCTTTCAAACTTCTGGTTGATGTGACCTGAAGGTGACCTGGATCTTTATAACGGTTGGCTTTTCAAGCTTGTTGGATTAAACAGACATACATGAAAAATCTGTGGAAAAACGGGCTGACTATCCTGAGCTGGAAACTTAGAGACCGTTTTCTTGGGAAAACAGAATGTATTACCCAATATTGGTGACATTCTGCATTTTATTTTAAGAATCTCTAAATTCACCACTTGTTCTTTCCTATTTTGTCTCTACAAAAGCCTTCTTTCCTGTTTGCTTCCTGTTTCAAAAACTGGTAATGATGATAAACAGCAATTGTTAAACATTTGGATGTGCTTTGCTGTGTAATTTCCACCTAGGAATGTTAACAAAATTTTGCTAAGCAGCACTGAGCTGCTGATGCTAATGTTTTAATAAGCACTGGAATACCAGGGACTAATCTTGGTAAATTTGGGGAGAAAAAAACACCTAAATGTTGGCTCTGCATGAAAATGGGTAAATTCAGGATAATGTTAATCCCATGCAGTGATTGTGAAACTGTTACTTGGCAAAGTATTGGAGAAATGCACTGTAGTTGTCACTGATCCGCGTGGATATTTGGAGAATACTCCTTTTCAGAAACTCTATCCAAAACTCTGTAGTGATAGGAAGAAGATTTTAGGAAACAACAATGTGCAGTTGGGGTCACACAGCTTTCCCTGCTCCTGACCTCTTCCTCCCAGCACCAGTTTCTGCTTTTTTGACTAATTGGAGTAGCCAGAAAATGATCCTATAGATAAAACTGCTTTTCTTGACACCTTTAAAAATGTATTTTTACTGCTGCTGGAATATCAGAACTGTGTCAGAAACTGGTTGGCAGTACTGGTAGGAAGAGGAGTGGATGTGCAAACCTTACCTGTGTGGGAGTCTGGAGGGACCCAGGGAGGTTGTTTTGGGAATGGTTTTGTGGTATGTCTTGTCAGTGTCTCTTTTGTAGCTGCTGGCAGTGACCTTGCTGCCCATGGGCAAAATCAGTAGCAGGAGAAGACAAGTCTGTTGTCTCTCTGATGTCTCTCTGCAAGCTGAGACCTTTCTTTGCCAACCAGCAGCTGTTGGAGCTCCTTTGAAGTTATTTGGTAAACTGAGTCATAGGAAAGATTCTGAGCTATTCATGTAGGAGTGAAAGATGCTATGGGAATTTCTGCATGAGTGTAGCTAACCTAGACATCACTGAGCCTGGTTGTTGATTCCTAAAATTGTTGGCAGGAGTGAACTCTGGTAATTACTAGCCCTTTCTGAGGCCTTTTCTGTTCTATTTTCCTAGGTTAGATGATGCAGCTAAACAGAAATGATCCTGAGTGTGCCTGTCTCTTTTCCTTATGCTTTTATGTATTTCTTATGGGCACAGTCTCAGTCCCGCTATCAGGCAGTGTCAGAAGAAGATTGTTGTAATTCATACTTTTTTCCCCTAACCAAAACAGAATTTGGCAGAGTAATAAAGGCTTTTGTGCACTTAGGCTTGAGGAGTTGAAAGCTCTTCTCTGGTCCTCTGGGAGGCATATATCAGTGGTGCTAATTATAATCCCACAACAAGCTTGTTGCCGCATGGAGGCAATAGGAAGTATCAACTTCTCACTAAAACTCAGCATACTATGGTCTGCTGATTATGTGTAGCCATGACAGACACTGTGAATGTATTTCTTACCCTGTTTTTTCTACTACAGCTATTCTTTGACTTTCGATCTTGTTATCAACTTTGGTGGAAAAAAACCCCCAAAACCCAGAAGAGCATTTAAGTTTTCTCATTAGATGTATTGACAGGGTGGACAGTTACTCATTGCGGTCTGTGCTTTAGGGCACCAAAGCAGAATTGGATGGGGAAATGCTCAAGTATCTCTGGGGAAAAATAGTTGTGGCCCAAATCTGGTCTTTTTTTATATAATCTTCATGTGCGAATGAGTCCTGAACCCTGAGTTATTTATCACTAAGCTTTACAGAAGAGCTGACTGCCATAGTGACTGGAATGGTTGTGTGCGATAGGATGCTTTGATGGTTGTCTAATGTGTTGTGTTCTGCCTGCCCAGGAGTGTTTTCTTGGGGTACAACAGAAAATGATAATCAGTGGATGAAGAGTAAGTGCCACAAGAAATTGAGCAATAACTCCGCTTCTTTCAAAATCCTAGAAAAGATGAATGACTGCATGTGGTGAATCATCACTGACGTGGTTTTTCAGCGGAACAGCCAACGTCCCTTTGAGACTTGATGAATAAGCAGTTGTTGCAGTTTTTTTGTCTGTGTGTGAAGTAGCCTCTTCCTACTTCCCAAAATGCAGAAACAATCACAAAACAGGAAAAGCCACTTTAGTAGTGAATATGGGTTTCCAGGTGTCCCTTTAATTGATTTCTGTCGCACAGTTTCCAAACATAATTACACTGGTGGAATTGCAATCAGCTCTGTGGAATTATGTTACTATTTATGAGGATTTGGGTTTCTTGTTTTGCAGGAAGATACCATAATTATGATTTCAAATGGGTGAGATGAGGATATGGAGTGAGCGTGTCAGGCTGATTTTCTGAAAATAGACACTTTAATTCTAGTATAACAGTTATGTATTTTGACTGTGACATCTTGGAAGTCTGTAATTTCCAACTAAACTGCTAGGACAAGAAGTGTGTTAAATTGCCTTGGTTTTCATGCTTATGAGTCTTTTTTCTTCTCAAGGCTAGATGGTTCAAACTTGCTACAGATATTTGACAGCTTTGATAATAAATGATATTTTAAGTGAATTTTAGAAAATGGAATAGCATTTTTGACTCAGCAGCACTAGGCTTTGGAAGGAAACTTCAGTAAATAAAATCCAGATTACGTAAGATTGAACACTTAAGCTAATGCCAACTGAAAAGTGTTGCCTATGCCTGTTGTCTGGAATAGTCATAATTCTTGATTTACGTTAATTGATTGGTAGATATTAAATGAGAATATTTTAATCATGGAGGGATTCTCTCCCACTTTGTTTGCGTCCAATGGTATATTTATGTTTTTCAGTGTAACAGCTTTTCATTTAATTTCATTTGAAAAAGGAGAATTGGTTCTGTGGGGTTTGGAAGGCAAGTTCCAAAATCGTAAGACACTTCACAGTACCTGAGAGAAGTTACTTAAAAATGTGTAGTGTGTGTTTAACTGTAGTTAATTTTTAGTGTAGTGGATTTTTAACTGTGAACCTGAATTTATAATACTTCATGAATCACTCAGTTAATTGAATTATCTAGTTGGTATGCAGGTACATATCAGATAGAGTTATTGTTATGGAATGGACAAATTTGGCATTAAAAATAAGGTGCTAGAAACACCTTTGTTTATTTGTTGCTAGTTTATTATTGTTTATTCACAATAATTTGGAATGCAGCATTAAATTTAATATTTGAAAATGTGCATAATGCTTTGATCAGGCCTTTTTGTGTAAGACTCCTGTCTATGTAAGCAGTTCAGCAAAATTAGCCAGCATTAGAAATGGAAAAATTATTCAGCACTTTACATAAAACACGTCTGAAAGTTTGTCCCGGGGTGAATGAAGTCATCTGAGCTGGCTGACAGCGATGCATCATGTGCTGCTGCACTGCAGGCAGGGGCTGGTGGGTCCTCGTGCGTCGCTTGGCACAAGCACAGGGAGCTTTTTGCATGTTCCAGCTTGGGAATGCCGTGAGCCCTGGTGGGAATTTGTGTTTGGCTTAGAATTTCTTGTTCGTGCTTTGGATGTATAGCTGCAGGTGTGTGGTGTGACTGTGCTCCTTCCCTGGGGAAGCCTGGGGGGTTTAGTGGAACTTGGAGCTCCAGTGCAGGGTCCTGCTACCCCAGCCAAGCCTGTTTTTCAGTGTAAATTATGTGGCCATGGGATAATCTCTGTAATAAGACTTTAAAAAGAGCCGCATTTCTAGAGCTTTGTTTAAGCAAATGGCAAAGAAGTATCTATTACTACACTCAGGCCAGAATAATTTGTTCCCATACTAACTAAACAATATGTAAAATGGGGATTATAGGATTTCTAGGAAAAGGACTGGCCTTGTTTATGATCTTTGAAATGTCAAAAGTGTTTTTAGAGCTCTTTTCAAACTGAAACAGAGTAGAGGGTAAACAAAGTCATGGCTGCTTTAAAGTATGTCTGATTGGGTGTATAAAATGCTTCATATCTATTTTTGAGATAATGGAATAAATCTCAAATAGCAATATTACAGTATTGACCAGGTTTTTGGGACCAGGCATTAGGCTACAAAAGGTAGAGTGGAGCTTAAAAACAAGAGACTGAAAAAACTTGTGATTTATGAATGTAATTGTGGTAGAAGAATTATTAATTCTTAAAATTCGAAAGTGCCTCACCCAGATTTAGATATATCTGCATAGTTAATATATAAATATTTAAGCATGCATTATAAATGAAGAATACTGTTGTGAGAAACTGATGCGTTCTAGTTACTCAAGCACATTCCACAGCTTTTGTGGTAAGTTTTCTAGTACAATAATAATTGGAGGTTGGGCAGCTGTGGTTATCTACTGGCATTTTACTCTGTTACGGGGGTTGCAGTAATTCCTGCGGGTACTTGTTGGTTACTGGAGGTGAGGTGAGGAGAGGTTTCTTCAGCTGTTGTTGGTAGAGATGTGTGCTGAACGTGCTTTTGCTGTATTTTTCTGTAACTAAATTAAACTGTTCAAGTGCTTTGCAGGTGTGCAAACTCCTGCCTCTCTCCTTGTCTTCCACACTGGGAAACAATGAGACAATTGCTAGGGACGGGTGTGAGCAAACCCAGCTCGGACCTTCCCTGAGGGGCTGGATCTGAATTTTCTGTTTCTGCGTGTTAGTGGTCATAGTTGGAGAAGTACTTAATAACTTTCTTCAGCTTATTAATTCTAATTTCTAATATTTTTTTCCCTTTTGTTAGGAATACATAATTCGTGTTCAGAGAGGAGTTTCAGCAGAAAACAGTTGGCAGGTAATTTCTTAAGCTGTGATTCATGTAACCGGGATGCCTTTTTAGGAAGAGTTTGAAAATTGCCACTTCCTAACTTTTAAAATTTGAACTGGAAAGAGAAATGTTCATTTGTAATTGAGAACATGAAGTGCTTGAATACTTTTGGTCAAAAACTAAGAGAAAAACAGTATTGCTGCCAGCTGCAGAAGGCATGTTGTCTGCTGTTATTCTGAATATTCCAAGAAAAACGCCTGTCCTGTGTTACTACTGTATGTTGGTACGACCATCATTTTAAAATCTCAAATGTTAGTTTGCCTCTCTTAGGACTAAAATCACAGCCTTGATACAACAAGTAGTGATGAACATGACCATGAAAAGTTGTTGCATTTAATATGGCAAAAATGCCTTGTTTGCAGGCAACCTTGCTCACAAATATTTTTTAAGCTGTTGTAAAATAATATTTAGGAACGCATTTTCTTTCTGATCGAGATGTGATTAAAAACTCTTTTGCTCTCTGGCAAGGTGACATAAATCCAGCAGTTATGCATTTGTACAAGAATTGTTAAGAAGATGATTATAAATGGGAATTACTTTTCTCTGATGTGATTTTGAGGAGTAAGATGCTAATAGAAAAAGTATTTTGTTTCCTGAACTTTGTCTTTTATTTTGCAGATTGTGAGGCGATACAGTGACTTTGACTTGCTTAATAGCAGCTTGCAGGTAACTTTCACTCTTGATACATAAATATAAAGTGCAATTAGAAAGGCATATTTAAAATGGCTTGTGATATTTTTATATATTGCAGTGAAGAAAAAATAAAAATTCACATAGCTGTAAAGAGAAAGTGTGACTTCAAATGTAACCTGAATGTGCACTTTTTCACTCTTACGTTTTCTCTTAAAAAATTGAATTTTAGCATCAACAGGATCAATTTATATAGAAATGGAGGAAATTGGCAGATACTGAGTCTTTCCCTTCAGTACTGTGACTTGTTCCGGTTTTGTGTGTTTTTATTTGTTCCTCCTTTGACTTGGCGAAAGCCAAGGCACATACCAACCTTATAAATTCAGCATTGAAGTGCTATGTGTCTCATTATTTATATTCGTCTAGAAGCACTACCAGATGCTGTTTCTCATGTGATGGTTTTCTCTGTCACTGAGGAGTGTTCCTTGGTCAAACACTGGACTCACTGTGTGTTTTCTTCTGCTTTTTAGGACAATTATTTCTTTTCAGTTTGTGTGGGAAAAAGCAGGGTATGTGAGTGTGTTTGGAAAAGGGGGGAAGCAGCAGTGATGGGCATCTACAGGAGTGAAACTTGTGGCTTGGGATTTCCGTGGTACTGGGCAAACAAGATAAATAATGAATGATGCGATTTGAGGATGGATTTTTGTGGCTTTGACATTTTTTCAGTTCAAGAACTTAGTGCTGCTTCCGCTTCCTCTCTCCTCCCCAATCAAATCAACTATCTGCTTGATGAACCTTGGTGAGCAAAACCCTGTAAAGGGTGTTGAATTGTGTTCTCTGACACAATTCAAAATAGTCTGCTCTAACCAATTCCCTTGCTGAAGGTGGATGAGGGGACAAATTAGTCAAAATTCAACTGATGCAACTTGGCTGCCTTGTTAAATTATTTTGTTGAATGTGCAGTAGCACACAGGAACTTTTATCATGGCCTAGAAACCTTCTCTGTGATGTGCTGAATATATGCAATACAGAGATGTCTCCTGCTCCAGACACATCCAAGATGTAAAATTAGATAAGCACCCAGAGGAACACAAGGAGATGAGATGGTACTAGTCATGAGAGTACCTAGGGGTCATTGTGGTCTTAACCATAATCAAGTTTTGCTAGAGATCACAAAGAAGGAATTCTGAGAAAGTTTTAAAAAGAAGAAAGAGTTCACTTTTGCAGCCACGTATAACAAGCTCCTCTTAACTATGGGGAATAGAACGTGTTAAGGCATGAAAAAGCTTTGTTGCCTTCTCATTAAATGAGGTAGCTTTAGTAGAGAAGGCAGTGGACCTTTAAGACTTAAAATTCAGAAATGACAGGTACTGCAAGGTTAGGCCTAGGTGGAAAGTCTAGATAGTGAAGGTAAATAGGTTATGTATGAGAAAGAAAAGGCCTTTTTATCAGAGACAGAGGTGAATGATAAAAATGGAGGGTTCAGGAAATTATCTGACAGCAACTTGCAGAGTGGGGTTAGGGGGAATTTGAAACACGAGGGAGCCCAAGATCTGGGACAAAAACATCAGCTTCTTAGATGACTGGAAAGCATCAAACAAAATTATCAAAACATACCACTAACTTGGATGGGAGGATATGAGAGGGTGGCTAAATTAGCAGGCTGTGATCTTTAGCACTTGACTCCCTCAATGGAAACTACTGCTCACCCCTTGATTTTCAGACTCCTGACTCTGCTTTCCACAGTCTGGAAAGGCAGAGTTGTGTTTCTGCTTGGAGACAGCCTTTTCCAGCTTGTACAGAAAACCACCCTAAATGGTGTTATTCTCCCTTATGCGCCCAGCAGAAGGGCAGGAATAGAGTTTTTAAACCTTTATCAAAGATGCACAACTCTGCTTTTGACAAACACCACTGCTTCTTCAGCCTAGTTCCAGATGCCAGGGCAAGACAGTAACTAGTGAGAATCATGGTAAAATTGCTCTTTTCTCCCTCCGTTTTGGATTTTGTAATAAATTGCTTTTTGTGATGCTGGAGCTGCAGTTTTCACATCCATGAAGACAATGCAACATGCCTCAGTTCTTTCCATCCAGAGCTCTAAACAACAACATTCTGTCACAATATTCAGATCCCACAACTTGTTTTTACACTCTTTTAACTCTCATCTTGTGTATATTGAAATTAGAGTAAATAAACAAAACTTCACACAAAACAACCCCCCCAAAAAACAGTATAAAACAAGGACCAATAAGGAGATACCAAGACCAATGAAGTCTTCTTCCTTCAAAACTAAAATACTGCTGGAGCTTCTCTTGGATGTAAAGCCCCAAGTTCTTCAAGTTCTCGTGGTATACTTGACCCTCTGTAGATTTTGGTGTTTGTGTTTGAACACAGCTGCAGTTGAGTTGGAATGCAAATTTTCTGCTGTTAATCTGGTGCTAGCTATATATTAAGGATCAAGAATTTCAGAACTGTCTAGGCAAGAGAATTCTGTCCTGCCAAATACCTTGGAAAATAATGAGATGGATACTTGTGACCCTGATTTGTATCAGAAAGTTTCAAGCCAGATTCCCTGAACTCTCAGCTGTGCTGGACTGAAAAGCTCCTTCCAATCTGTCCTGCATTTCTTCCTCTTCCCTTATTTGACAGAGATGTGTTAAGATCACTGGCTGCCCTTCTGTTTTGTCAAGTGAAGTACTCCTACTGGAAGCACTGGAATTCACAGCAAGATATCTGGCTTTTGTGAAGCATTTTATTGCAGCTTTTGAACAGACATTCCTGAGCAGGCTGTGGTTTGAAGATAAGAATGTTAATTCCCAGGCTCTTCAGTGGTGAAGCCCATCCTGGCTCCAGTGGTGAGCTGGGGCCACTGAGAAGTATTGCTGGTGTTCTGAAAGCATGCGAGGTCTTGGCAAGGTCAGGACCTCAGTGAGGTGTCCTTCTGTGACAGACAGTGTTCTCACTGTGCTGTGTGATTTGGCAGATTGCTACAAAACCCTGGGCCTGAATGTTACTTTCTGCTGGAAAATAGCAGATGTCTGATTTATATGTTTTAAAACAAATAATAGTGGTTTGGAAACATCTGAACTAGAGTCACCGTCTCTCTGATGGTAGCTAGCTGTCAGGTCAAGAAGGTAAAGGTGATTATGATTTGATATGTTTTTTTGAGTAATACCAGAAAAGAATTTAGTTTTTGTTTAGAAACTTGGTTTTGAACTGGAGTGGTTTGCCAAAGGAGAGTTCTGTTTGCCTCAAGTGTTAAAACTAATTTGGTGAATTACTCGCTGTAAGTGATATATGGTTGCTTTTGGGTTTATTCCTGCATATTTTTTTTCCCTTGGGTGTAAAAGAGCATTAAAAATGCAGAGGATGGTTTTTAGTAAGATCTTCTGTAATTCAGACATAGTTACAGTTCTTTTTTTGTCCATAATTTGGAGTCAGAAACCGGCAAAGTAGAAGCGCTTAAGTTGGTGGGGAACAACTCCTGTGTTCAAATGAAGGAGGTAAACAGGAAAGGGAATGCTTCTTCTGTCCCACCTTGTTGAACTAATCCTTTACCTTTCCTGCTAGTTAAAATGAAAGTTGTTCAAACACCAGAAGTCCCTGTCTTCTTCCTGGTGAACTGTTTGCTTTAGAAATGAGGTTATTGCATCTGGTGTAATTGATTCCTGCAACACACAATTCTTAAAGATAACTCCCATGGAGATTCAGCTTACCCAAGGCAGGTGCTTTGATCTGCAGGACAACAATGTGTTAACAACATGAAAAATGTATTCTGGCAATTCACATGACATAATTGACTATAAACACAGAGGATGATCTCTTTGATCTGACTTACATAAGGCTTTGAATTTCTGTACATTTTTTCATTGTCCTATTTCGAAGGATTCCTCTGTTTTTTTCCTGAAGTTTTGAATCACTGATGTCAGCATAAAACAATTACTGTACATCCACTGGTAGATTGCAGCTATTTCTGGGTTGAAAGATGTATAGAAGTTTAAAAAATGTACAGTAGCAAATTCCAAACAGGAAATGGAAAAGTTGCACCATATTTGAAATTACTGATTTAAAATACTGACAGAAAGGGCTTTAAATTACCTACAAAGGCATAGAAGCAAAGGAGAGTTATTAATCTGCACTTCGTGGAATAATAAAGCATAAATCTTATACAGAGAACATGGTAAGGTGTGAATAGTTTTTCTGCTGTCATAGAAAGGGTCTGGCTGAAAATTGTAGCCATTTAGTATCTGAAAGTTTTGTGTAGTGATCTTAAATGTATGACTCACTAGCAAAAATTTATCTCCTTGTATTTTCAGTGTTGTTCCACTTACTAATCTCTTCACAGCGAGATGTGAGCTGTCATCTGACTCTGATAACAGTACTTAGGAAAAATATAAAAGCTTGTATATACACAGTACAGAAAGAGTTATCCAGTAGTTAGCTTGCTGTTGAGAGTCTTTTACTTTCTGTGTTGCCAGTTTATGTCCCTGAGGCATTTGAGAGCAAGGTTAGTAATTTTTTCTCTCTTTTTAAGATCTCAACTCTAAGTCTACCTCTTCCTCCAAAAAAATTGATTGGAAATATGGAGCGTGAATTCATCGCTGAAAGACAGAAGGGACTCCAGGCCTATCTTGATGTAATTACTACCCATCACATACTGTCTAACTGTGAACTGGTAAAGAAATTCTTGGACCCAAACAGCTATTCTGTAAACTACACTGGTAAGTAGGAAATACAAAGCTCCATTACAGTTTGACTTTAGGATGTGTGTGTATCTTCCATGAATGCTTGCAAGGATCTACACTGAAACATGGGGAGAAACAACCTTCAAAATTAGGATACTATGCATGTGATTATTTATGATAATGCTTCTCCAGCTGTGTGCATGGATTGTCAAATCAAAATACTTGAATTATTTCACAGAGGGTTGAGATCTGTATAAGCAGAACTTGGAACAGGAGAGTTGGTAAGAGTGACATCTTTTTCTGAGTTCATGGTAAATGGAGAGAGCTGGTGTTGAGAAATCATTTGTCTGTCAGAGTGTAAAGCGGAGTTAAGTTTGCCTGGTCTCTGAACACTGAATTTTCCAACAGGAGCAATTGTGGTCATTTGTCCAGCTCCTACTATTGTTTTAGGGTGTGAGACTTCTAGAACTAATTATTTGAGCTACGTTTAGTACTTTTTCAAGGCTTGAAGAAGTCAGACACCCTCTTCCCACAAATACTGGAAAGTCACTGCATTCCTGAAAATGGTAGCCTGGTGATCAGTTTCTTCACTACTAAATGTTTCTTCTTTGAATTTGTCTTACTTCAGCTTCAGTGATAGGAAATCATTAAATATTTGTCTTACAGACTGAAAAAAACTTCCTCTTAGTGATCAGACCTACTCCACAGATTTAGTTCAGGGGCAAACCAACTATTTGCAAAATGCAAAGCTTGTTTTCATAAATGCGGAGTCTACTGAAGCAGGAACTCCCTACTTCCTTTTCACTTGTCTGTTTTCTCTCCCTTTGTGTGACATTCTGGTGTCTTCAGCTTCAAAGTGCAAAGAACATTTCCTGGATGTTTATGATAAGCTGTGCAGGAGTTGTAAATTCTAAGTAACTAAGGATGCAGTTTGTCTGGCTAATGCTGAGCAAGCAATTTAAATCCTCTGGGAGACACTGTGACTTCTGTGTTAATTCTGAGAACTTCTATCACGACTGTTTCCTGCAAGTTGCTGGGAAGTTAGTAGCACAGATTGTCATTGCCTATGGTCTTTAGAGACACCATCAGTTTGCAGTTTTTTAAGTACTGGAGGAGTGAGATGATATTTATTGCACTTTTTTTTCTAGTGTATTTTTATAGAGAGAAGATACAGTGCAGAGATCAGCACATCCTTACCTTTTTGCTGTGGTTCTATGCCAAGATAAGCCATGTTAGAGAAAATTCCTTATTGGCATGGTTCCCTTTCTCCCCCTGCTGTCACCACTTCTCATTAAGATTTCCCCTCAAGTCACTTCATGAATAAACCAGTTGTGTTCCCAGCTGTGGGAGAATTCACTAACAAGATGGGTATCCTCCCTCCAGCCCCCCAAATGTATGTAGGCTCATGGTAGTTGGCCAAATACCTTTGTCTGCACAGAAAAGGGCAGAATAACACATAGTAAAACAGAACTGATTAGTGTACATAATTTACATGTAGGAATAGCAACACAGATGAACATTAAAGAGATAAAACTTAGCACTTTTACAGGTATAGCAGAAACATTTCATGATCTAATTGTGTACACCTAGTGTGGGAAATCTGAGCTGTGAGTATTGGATTTAGACTTGGAAATGTAGATCTAGTACAGATAGAATGCAGACTGTTAAGCTAAGTTTTCCAAGCAGTGCCTTCTCTGTCTTCTCTCTGGATTTGAGTTATCAGGTTAAAAATGCAAATGCCCTCTAAACTGTGTTTTTATCTGATTTCCTTTTGAAGTGATTTTGCTGACTTTTAGTCTGAGCTCCTACAGGCTTCCTTCTGGCATTGAACCTTACCTGATGTGTGTATAATTATTTTATACAGTCTCTTTAAAACATTTTAAAATATATTTTTACTTTTCTCCCCTTTCTTCTCATTTTTCTTTCCAGAAATTGCCTTACAACACGTTTCAATGTTCTTCCGATCAGAGCCAAAGTGGGAGGTGGTAGAACCATTAAAAGATATTGGTAAGAAGAGCATGTGTGTGTGAAACTTGTCTGATTTTTTTCCCAACTATAAGTTGTGCTAAGATTCTAATCTTAGGTCTAAGATTCCAATCTTAAGTCTTTGCTTACAGACCTTGTCCTGCCTGTAAGCTGTGATTTAATAGTGTTTAATTAAAGCTGCTGCTGACTTTTTTTTTTTTTTTGGTAGGTTGGCGAATACGTAAGAAATATTTCTTAATGAAGATAAAGAATCAACCAAAGGAACGGCTAGTGTTAAGCTGGGTATATATGCCTTCATCTCAAACTCAAGTCTTTTTCAGTTTCACTCAAGATTTTATTTTGACTACCATGTGTGAGTGACAGGGAGATAGACTGAAGAGCTGAGTCTTTGAGAGAGCCTTGAAAGCCCTTAGGTGGATGTGTGGTGTGGGAACTTCTTGTGTGTCTTTCCCCTGCTGGCAAGTCCAGTTTGCAAGTTTCTGTGCCAGGTCATTTTTTCCCAATCCTGCATCTCAGGATTCTTCAGCTGTAATGATGTGGCTGTTACCCATATATGAATTCACTCACTGAAAATAACAAGATGATGCTTTTTAAAGTAGTGGGTTTTCTTTATAGGATCTTTAGTTGTAGTGACAAACTAATAAGTGAGGGAGGCATGACCTGCTCCTTTAACAACACCGGCTTTTACTCCTGTACTAAAATGTGCTGTCCTGTTAATTGTGTGAGCACAGCTCTTTGTGAGACTTCACTGAGAGCAGAGATCCCTAAAGCCTGCAGTAGGAGGGAAGTTTTTCTTGCTGCAGAGGAAGAAGGTGCCTTATCAGTTCACAATGCACACAGTCCTCCAGTCTGGGGTTGGCAGAGTTCATCCAGTGGTAGTAATGCATGCCAGATCTGGGGGAGGAAAGAGGCAGTAATATTTATTTATGGTCAGACATTTTTTATTGTGAAACCATGGCCTTATTCAGCCTCTTCAGGTTTCATTCTGTATGTGTAATTTCCTTGCTTGCTCTTCAAAATATACCTTCAAACATCTGTCTCAATTTGCCAGGGTAGAGTACAGATCACATTTTCTTTATGGAATGCAACATCTGTTATAATGCCATTCTTTTCCTATTTATTTCCAGGCTGATCTTGGCCCTGATAAATACTTGTCTGACAAAGACTTACAGTATGCTGTGAAACTTCTTTCTTCCTGTTCTGTGAGTATTACTTGAAGACTTTTAAATTGTGCACAGAAGTGCATGTCAAGGATTGATCTTGCAGAAGCACAAGTAGCCTAGTACACAGTTTGTAATTTTAGAGTTGTTTTCATTTAAAGGTTTGCACACCTTTTCATTACATTTCCCATGTAATATGAGACAGCATGTTCTCAGCACAAATAATAATCCTGTAGGATTATTACAGGAGATTCAGTTGTGGTTAATTTAATTGTTTTCTTTTTGTGCAGTACTGTGAGATCATGAGCTTTTATTTCAGCTCCTCAACACTTTCAGGCTGTTAGGATAGTGCTGTCTAGGTGTAATTGCTAGGTCATGAGCTGGGGATATTCTCAGGCAGCAGTGGATGAAGGAATGTTGATATTTTTTCAGTTCTGTGAACTTAAAATAGGAGTATCTTCGAGGTATGATGGAGGCTCTACAATTTAAGCTCCTGTGCAATGCCACGCTATAAATCCAATAGGCATCTATGCCTGAAAACCTGGCATTTGACTCCAAAAGGAGTTAAGGATGTTAAGCATGTGAGAGACTGGCTGAAAAGGGTGTTATTTAAATCTCTGTGCACTCCTGAATCTCAGCAGTCGCCCACAACTGGACAGGGTGAAAACCAGGCTGAACTGATTTATTAAAATAAGATATGAACAAGGGATCTTCTTCTAACTAGCAATTGCTGTTGGTGTATGTGTTGTATGGGTAATTTATTTCCAACTGTGCTCTCTCATTTAGTTTTGCAAAATTGTTACAATAATTTCTGAAGACCTAAAACTGTTATGACAGCTATTAATGCTGAGTTTCCTTGTGTGCCATAGTTGTATGAAATTGGGGATGAATTTATTAGCTTAGCATGACTTAAACCTGTAGTAAAGCTGCTTATGAATAAATGTGGGATTCTTCATTTGTCTATACTGCCAGTCTGCTTTGTTAAAAAAAAAAGGGGGATTTTATTTTTTTAATTTATGTGCTAATTGAATAAAGTCTTTGTGAAGTTTTCTTTGCATTTACTGCAGTTTAAGACTGAGTAACTGACAGAATCCAATTTATTACTTTAAATATACAATTCAGGCAGATCTTTTCCTACTCGTGACTTGACCACATGAATTACAGAATCAGTCATCTAAAATTTACCTACAGTTTCTTCTTTTGGTAGCATCCCTATATTTACAAAATCACTTTTGCGACTGCTAATGAATCTTCAGCGCTGGTTATTAGACCATTCAGTGAAAAAGGGACACTAAAGGACCTTATTTATAAGGTAATGTCTACCCCCTACCCCCAACTCAAATGGCAGAATGTTTGCTGGAATAACCATAGTATGTCTTTTATAAAAGTGTTTGCCATCTATTGCTGAGCAAACTAAGACAAATACTGAATTTTCTGGGCATGATACTTGATATGTGTGTTTCTTTTAAAGGCAAAGCCAAAAGACCCATTCCTGAAGAAGTATTGCAATCCTAAAAAAATTCAAGGTCTTGAGCTTCAGCAAATAAAAACATATGGAAGGCAAATATTAGAGGTACTTTTTTTCTTTATTTACCCACCTTTAAGATTTTTTGTTCAAGGCCAACTGGTTTAACTAGAAAAGGAGACACACTTTTAAGCTCACAAGCTTTATTTCAGCAGCAGACTTCAGGGCTAAATGTGAATTGAGATTAGCTGCTGGGAGTTGAATTTAGATATACATGTGTCAGACCATTTATAACAAAAAAAAATACAGTTCATGTGTGTAGAGCTTAAGTGGGAGAGAGGTGATATTGTGTTTTTTTCCTTGCATAAGAAGGGAAAGAAGTAATTCATAGCCTGTAGAACTTGTGTCATAAATTCATGGTCATTCATGTGTTTTTAAAATTGTTTTATTCAAACTATTATATTCAGTAGAATTGTGAATTTTAGTTTCCAGATCTCTTTTGGAGGTTTCCATAAGCCTGCTTTGAGGATCAGCATCAAATGTTTGTTTTGTGAGAAGTGTTACCAGTGAAATGGAAATGAATAGTCAGACAAAGATGATGTTGAAGATCAAGTTGAGCAAACATTCCAAATAGGGGCCTCATTTATTATGTGTCTGTTGTAGTATTGGAGCATTTACAGTGATGATCTTGTGATCTTGAGATCATCAGAGCAGCTTGTAACAGTGCTTCTGTATTGGATTTTTTCAGGTATTAAAATTCCTGCATGAGAAGGGATTTCCTTATGGCCATCTTCACTCTGCCAATGTGATGTTGGATGGGGATACCTGCAAGTTACTGGATCTAGAAAATTCCTTGTTGGGACTTCCATCGTTTTATCGATCATACTTTTCACAGTTTCGGAAAATTAATGTAAGATTCAGACAATTAATTGAGCCGAGTCTTATGCATCTCTTTATCCTCAACCTCTGGTTGTGGAGAATTGACTAGAATGAAAAAACCCTCTCTCAAGCCCCTTTTTTTTTTTCACTCTGAGCTTTTCTCCATCAAATCCCTTTTCTGCTTCCTCCAAATCACTGCCTGGCTGCACAGCAGTTTTGTTGCAGCACACTAGAGTGAGGCTGAGGCCAAAGGTAAGCAGGTAAAAGGGGAGTGCAGGTGAGTGTTTTTGTGGCAAATGTGCTGGCACAAATAGAGGTAAAGTGCAGTTGTTTTAAGATCTCTTTCTACCCTGGTCTTTGTATTTTATAGGAATGTGCTCATTGTCTATCACACTTTTTCGCTTGTATATCTGTCCAGTGAGCACAGCTTAATATTTGTGCTGAGCTGGGAGCATTAATCAGCCTTGTCTTTGGTGGATACTGTGAAAATTGAGGAGATGCTTGCAGATGTCTAGCTATTCAAAGCTGTTTTTTATTTGTTTGAAGGGTGTCTGTTAACTGCAGGCTTGCAAAGCAAAATATTATCTTCCTGCAAAAGTATGAAAAAGTATGAAAACAAATTTGCCCTGTTGCAGCAACTTCTTGCCCTGCCTCCAGGCTCTCATTGTAATAAATTCCGTACAGCATCACGAGATAGCTGCTTGCTGACCTTGCTAAACAAGTTCTACTGTGTTGTCAAAGAAACGATCAAAAGTTCATGGTTAGCCCAAATCTGTTAGTACCATCAAAGCTCTGAGCCTCTTCCAGTAAGAGGAGCCTTTTCTGTTTAAGCATGATTCAGAAGTCTTGGAAATATGCTGTCTGGGAGCTTAGCATGTATGTACAGCTTGCACAAACCTAAGGAGGAGCAAAAGAGGCTACCTAGGTTTGTTTGATATGCACTTTTTTCTGTCTTTTTATCTACCTCCCTGTAAAGTGGCAGCAGGTCATATTATGAACCTCATTCTATGCTGTTTGGAAAATTGGCTTGGTTGGGATTTGTATAGATGTATGGCTCTCTAAACTGCTGTGGGAGAAGAGTTTACACATTTCACTTCACACATTTTTACACAACTTGACTATAATGCTATCCCATTTGTATCATCCTGGAAGACAGTAGTGGCTGCTTTAGCTTGAGGTGTGAAGATTTCATTTGAGCTACAGTTATGCAGGGAAATGGTTGTGGTTAAGAACTGTCTTAATGGTTCCTCTTTTCTGTCTTCACATGCAAGATTCTGCAACGGGTTAGCCAGTTGTGAAAAACTAACAAGTTGTGGCTTTGTGTTTTTTGTTCCTCCGCAGACTTTAGAAGGTGTTGATGTACATTGCTTTGGACACTTACTGTATGAAATGACATACGGAAGACCCCCAGACACGATTCCAGTAGAGAGCTTCCCCCCTGCACCCTCAGTGTTTGTTGGTTAGTATTCAGTGGAGAACATCTCAGTCACAGCTTCCTGGGTGCGCTCTTAGCTTTTACTTAAGCTAAAGTGCTGTGAAATATCAACCTGATATCTTTGCAGCCTGTGACTGGAAAGAATCAGTAATTCAGTCAAAGAGAACATGTATTCTTCATTAAATGTATGTAGTGCATAAATAAAACTTTTTTATTATTAACTGAGTGATGAAGCAGTGTTTAGTAAGTAATGAGATGCCTGGATTCCCTTGCCTCGTGTCTAACATTCTTGAAAAGTTTGTATGTATAATAGTAAAACTGTAATAAAAAACACATGCCACAGAGCATCATCACTGCTTGGTTGATGCAATACTTAGAGGACCATCACACAGCAGTGCCAGATGTTCATTCTAAGTCATTTGCTATCCTGCTGTGCAAAAATGTGTTCATTCTTATTCTTTCTTTGGTAGTGTCAGTGTTGGAGTGCATTCTGACCTGTGAAGCCATGAAGAATGGCATGCCAACTGTCTCACGGCTCTTACAGATGCCGTAAGTCCTGCTCTACTTGTTTTACACCCATAGCAATGTTTTTAATTACTTCAGCTGGAAGAACCTTTCTGCTCTTGTTTCTTTTTAGAAGGGTTTGCTCCTTGTTCTGAGGGTTAAATGAAGCTTTAAAATTGATAGGTTTTGTAGAATCCATCCCCTGTGAACGTGGTAAATATGCATTTAACATTTCTTTGTGTTGGAGCTGTTATGAATGCACTTTATTTAGCATGGTTTAAGTTAATCTAGTTATTAAAATAATGCAACCATGATTAAGATCATGTACAGATTGATTTAAAAGATTTAGAATGTCCCCTTTAAAACTACTTCAGTGGATTTTGCTATCAGTTTACTTATAACTGGTGAAACAGATCTCTTGCTTTACTCAGCAGTGACATTTAGACTTGCTCAGAGTATGAAATGTTATGTTGGAAGTTCTATCTGGTTTTGAGCAGGGTTGGCTTAGGGATTCTCTGAAGCGTAGACTAAATTTCCTTACAAGCTGTCCTCCCAGGGTGCAATGAAGGGGTGAGGGCAGGCATGGAGCAAGGCCGGGATGCAGAAGGGGAGCACTGTCAGTGTGTGACTGAGATCACACCTGCCTGCAGTGCCACACTGCCTGCAGTTGGGACACAGCATTTCCAGGGAAATGGCTGTCCCTGTGCTGTGACATGCCACCAGCACACTGAGCATGGAACCACAGTTCTGGGGGGAGGTTCTTTTATTTTTTCTTAATGTGAGATGCCAGAGTTGGGACCTCATAAATGACAGACTGTCAGTACTCAGATCTGATTCTGATCTCACAACACACAGATTGCAGTGCGTTTAGAACATGCTCTCAGGTTCATATTTCCTGGTTGGGAGTCACTGCAGCCTTCAATTCCTTCTCCTCCTCCCTTCCTCTGCTTTTCAAGGAGATGGAAGTGGAGAGAAGACTGTAAGCAGGGGAGAAATACTCTAAGAAAACTCTGTGAATACAGGAATATACAGGTCTTAAAAGATGTTGAACAAACAATCCATGCCCAGCTGCATCAGATACGTAAGATATTATACTACATCCCCTTCATACCAATACCCTTCACAAAAGTGTTCTATGTAGATGTGCAATGGAATTAATGTAATTTAAATATCTATTTATTATAGCCATACAAACTGTGACTTCTCTTAATTTCATAAGAACATGTCATCAGAAAGGGTCAGAAAGCCCTATAAACCAGGATGAATTGTCATGGTTTTTTGAAAGCATTTTAAAATTTGCTTTATTTCTGAATTTTTCATGGAATACTCTCCTTAGTTAACTTAATTCTAGACTTGAATTTGTTTTCCCTAGAATAAGCCTGTGATAATTTTCCATAGTGAACAGCAACAAAAGATCTCAGAAATATTTATTTTGGAGCCAGGCTTGAGATCTCTCTGGTACAGTTTTCTAGTATGTTCTCCAGGACAAGATAACTTGAAATGGACTAACCAGTTTATTTTCAGACTACCATTGCCCTCTAGTGTCTTTGTTTTGGATGGAAAAGGATTAATTGTTGCTGCTGACACCGTAGAGGGGAGAGCAAAAATATTACATTATTTGCTTTAGTTGCCTTTTGCAGAATACAGGCAAGAATGCAGATATTTTCAAATGTTAAGTTCACTCATTGACCTTTCACATGTTTCTTGTTAATTCTAAACCAATAGTTGTGCTAAGAGAATTTTCCTAACAAGAACAATGATTTTGCTTAGGTGAAATTTAAAATAAGGTCCCTGGAAATCTTTTGTATCTAGAGAATCCATATAGTTTTAAGGAAAAGGTGTTCTTTTTTGGGGGGGAACTCTTCTCTGCCTTTGATAATTGTACCTGTTCTAGCAACTTTCAGAATATCTCAGATAAACTTGCATTCTCTGACATCAGTATTAACTACATTCTGAGGGTTGGATGCTGCTGATATTACAGCAGTGCTTGGAAAATAAAAAGCAGTACATAAAAACCTGTGGAAAAAACCCAAACCATGGCCTAGGGATAAGGACAGAGAAGGAAAAGGAGAAAAGAAGGGTTTAAGTGAACAGTACCAGTAGTATTCTCGCTATGGTTTTGCCTGTCTCTTGGGAATAATACTCCTCTTTTTTATCCACTTACAGATTATTCAGTGATGTCCTGCTAACAAACTCTGAGAAACCACAGTTTAAGGTAGAGTTGAACATTGATTTGCTGGTGTTTGTGGAACTGCCAGATGTGGATAGCTATGCATGAATTGACAGAGAGAGGAGAGCTGGCTTTATTTGCTTTTATGGCTGCTGCCATCGGTATGTGGATTCCTTTTCTGCATTGTACCCAGGAATGTTGTATCATCCCTTAGAAGGGGGACACGATTGACCCATGACTGTTCAAGTGCAGTTGCTGTCCTGGAGCCCACTTGTGTAGCTAATGGTGATGCTCTCTCTGAGCAGAGGCTGCCAAGTAATGTGGGTCCCTTGTAGTGAGAGGAAACACATTGTGAAGTCTGGGGAAGCTGGTTTTGCTATGTGAGACCATCAGCACATTGCTGCCAGCTCCAGTGCTGGAGGTTTTTGGGAGCCACATCTGGTCCCACTGGAGAGCTGTCCCAGGGCACTTCTGGAACACATGTGCCATGTGTCTTGTCAGTCTCACAGCAGTTTGGGGATGTGACTGGTGTATCAAAATAGTTACCTGTCCTTGCCTTTAGGGTATCCCTTCCATGCTTTGGTGTTTCTTTGTCCTTGCGGTTGTATCTGAGTGGAAAAACATGAATCTAGAGCCTTCTTTTCTATTCACAAAAGGAATGGTGCCAGAACTTGGGGCTTTAGATGAGCAATGTGATGAGATGACTGGTGAGGTTTGAGCAGTCAAGCTTTGTTTTCCTTTATCACATTTTGTGCTATGTTTTTGCTCCCCATTCTGTATTAGATTCCTACTAAGCTAAAAGAAGCATTGAAAATCTCCAAGGAATGCATAGAAAAGCGATTAACAGAAGAACAGAAATTGGTAATCTCTACATTTCTTTATTTTCTACAGACATTTCTTTTCCTCTTATCACTTTCACATGCAGAAAGTGAATTTTTACTCAAAAGTGATTTTGAGTAGTAAAGGCTTTCATCGACAGATTTGCTTTCCCAAAAACGCAGTATGAGGAGTTGTAGAACAGCTGCTGACTGTATGACATTTCACTGTTTTAAGTGATGCAGCTTCAGAGTTAAAGGCTCCCAAGTTAAAGGATAATTTTAAGTGCAGTATGGGTCTCCATCCTTTACCAGGAACAGAAAAGATAAAAACTAAAAATGAAAAAAAGAAATCTAAACAATGTGACTACAGCGTATTTTCTTGTACCCCAAATGTGTTGTTTGAAAACATTTGAGATATTAACATGTTCTTACTCTATTTTTTCCTTCATTTTGAAGATTCACCAGCACAGAAGGCTGACAAGAGCTCAATCTCATCATGGTTCTGAAGAAGAAAAAAAGAAAAGAAAGATCTTAGCACGAAAAGTAAGTAATCTTTAAATAGTTTTCTCACATGAAAAAAGATGTATATTTTTTGAGTGTTTACCATGGACAGATTTATCCACAGGTCTGTGGCTCTATTCTGTCCTGTGTTTTTCTGTACTACTTCTTGATTGTTTTCACTTCTGTAGCTGAGCAATAGATTTACTAAAAAGTTTAAGTTTCAATGGTAGCTGATTTGCATATTGCTTTGACCTGTGTGAGGCTGCTGTATGCAACCAGTCTTGGTCAACAGTTCATATAGAGATGAGCTGCTGCCCAGGGAGGGCGTTGGAGCCTGTTTCAGTCTGCTCCTGCAGCACTGTCTGCGTTGCTCTTCCTTTCTGGTGGGTCAGTTTTCTGCCTTTCCCTTGTGGACAGAGGGCACTGGAGTTGCCTTGGTGCCTGCCTGGAGATATTTGAGCACAGAACAGCCTCGCTGCTCATCACCTTGTCAATATATATGTGGTATGGGGAGAGGGATGTTGGGCATTGATAAACCTTGTGTGATACAGGAGATGGTTGTTATAAATCTGTTTGTCAGTTCAATCCTTATCATAGAAAGTGATTATTCATTCCCATCTTCAATTTCCTCTACTTTCTTTTAAAGAAGTCAAAACGTTCTGCCTATGAAAGTGGGGAAGAACACTCAGCAAAATACAGCAACTCAAATAACTCAGGTAACTACAGAAAGAAAAGTTTCCTTCTACACAGCTGTGTTAATTTTTTTGTTGTTACCGTCATTTTCTGTTTGAAAAGATCTGGGATTACCATCAGTTTACATGTTAGCTGACTTCTATCAAAGGCTGATATCCATGAGATATCTACTTTGGATATCTCATAGTAGATAAATTGAGGGCTTAAAAATGTCGTCAATGTTAGATTTTCAGCTGCCTAATTTAAAGTTATGTTTCCTCTCTTCTGTGCCCCATTCCTCAAAATAAACCCCAAAAACCCCCAAAGCCACCCCAAACCAATCGGTCTCTTCATTCTGTTTTATATTTGAGTTCAGTAACAACATTCATTATTTGGTCTATTTAAGAATGCAGTCTTCAGGGAGACTCTCTGTGGTGATCTGTATTACATAGTAAGGTGATAAGATGAATGAGAAAATTATTTGTTTAATTGCTGCTTCAGTGCCAAATTCCAAAACAACAGAGCCTTTGACAGGTCTTCATTTAGTTAAAAGGTATTGTTGGTACTGTGGAACAGATAACAGAATTGACTTGCTTGGCTAAAATGTGTCCAAAAGCAGCTTGCTGTGGAGTAGTCAGATATCAGAGTACCTAGTGGAGTGCAGCAACTGACTGAAAGTCATCTCTTTGGAGAGATGGGGTGCCATCCATGCAGCGGCACAACCCTTAAGGAGAACAGAATTTGGACACTGAAATAAAACAGCCTAAGCAGCAGAAAAGAAGTGTTTCCCAGAGAGGAATGCTGTTAAGTGCACTTCCTATGTGTCTGGAGGTGCTCTAATTCTCTATACTGTAAAGCCTCTCTGTTCAGATTGGGTCCAAGTGGCACTGTTCCTGTGAATGGGAATCTTTCCCACAATTTCAGTGGAAGCAGGATTGGATCTTCAGTCAATAAAGTTGGCCTGTTTCCAACAATCTGTCTTGTCTGACTGTTGAATCGCAGTGTCACAGCTGTAGTTACTAGACTGTTGTTTTATTTAGCAGGCTCTGGGGCGAGTTCCCCCTTAACATCTCCATCATCCCCCACTCCGCCCTCTACAGCAGGTAAGTTCAAGAGTCATTATTTTATGTTTTTGGGGTTTTTTTATTCCACTCTGCTCCTCAGTGGTGGGTGTTATTTCCAAGGATGACTAAGGGATGGTGGTTTTCAAGGATGGAACACGGAGATGACAGTTGTCTTGTGTTAGCCTGAGTGTGGGCATGTGCTCTCTTTGGAGGGCCATAGAGAACCTTTTAATAGTTTTCTTTTTCATTTAATAACCTTTCTTAAGATACACATGATATGAGTTATCCATAGAGTGTAAATGCTTGCTTCAAAGTCTCTATTACTCCAGGTCTACCGACATTGCTATTTTCCAGTTGTTTTTTGGGCCTCATGTTGCAGTGTGCCTTTGTTCTGGTGTTAATGGTCTATTGACCCTGAAATATTGCTTGTTCTTCCCTTGTGTATTGTCTCTTTACTCCTGTACTGCTGTGATGTATTTTCAGGAACTGTGGGTGTGACAAATTCAGTGGCTTAGGCTGTGTAAATCCCAGTTCTCCCCATTGACAACCCAGTAGAGCTGGTAGAAACAAGTCAGAGACTGATTTGGGTTAAAAATAATATCTTTATTATTTTTGGCCAGTTCTGTTTTTCAGTTTGCTGGGTAGCTGTGCAGACAGTTTTGCTAATGTTTAGGACAGGTGGTGTGAAGTAATGAAGAATCTGCTGGAGCGGGCAGTAGAAGTGCTCTGAAAGTTTGATTACAAATCTGAGTATTGAGCAGTAGTGGATGTGTTTCAGGCTGAAAGGCTGAAAGAGGAGCACTGGCAAACATTGACAGCAGAAGGTGTTAACAGAATACATTTCTAGAGGGGAAGCAGTCCATAGCATTGCCGTTTGTTAAGGTGACTTGTGCCATAGGATTTCTAGTCCCAGGAACTCTCTACACTGCACAACTCACTAACTAAAGTTATGCAATTAAATTTTTGTTTGCTGTGGATGATCTTGCAAAGGACACTGCAGTCTGTGTGATGTAATTCAAATTGGTAATGCTGAAATTCAAATTAGTAATTTCTCCTTCAAGCTGAGGATATAAGAAACATGTATTTTAGGAACTAACTTGTCCCAGTTAGTCTAAACAAGATAATTACTGTTATTGTGTTGCACAGTAACAGTGCTGCTCTCAGGACACACCAACTGTTAGCTGAAGGGTTTGTTGCAAGTTCTGTGTGCTTTGATAAGGAAGTAGCTGAAAATGCAAAAGAAAACCTTGTGCCTCCAAAATGGACAGATATTTAGAAATTTTTTTTTTGTTCAATAAAACTACCTTTTAGTTATGTTTTTAAGTTGGACCTGTCGGAACTCCATTGGAAGCTTTTTCAAGTTTTAAGCATGTGATGTGGTCTATATGTATTTATGTGACTCAAAAGGCTCAAGTTTGGGCTCAAAACTTGGCTCTGTTGTTCAAACCATATTGTCACAGGGTGTTGTTCACCCTGCTGACAGCGTGCTCCTGTTGACCTGTGGTGATCAGCCCATCTGACACTGTGCATGTGGCCCTACCTGCATTCATGGGAAAGGGCTTTAGTGAGCCCATGGTTTGGATGCTTGTTTATGAGGTGTAAAGGCAAGTGCCACATTTTCAGGAATGCTTTTGTGAGTAGAGTTCATAGAAGAAATTTCAGGTATTCTAAGAGATAGCTAGTGTGCTGAATTTTTTTCACCAGCAGTGTTGGAGTTTTAGCTGTTCTCAGCAGGTATGGTATTACAGACTCAATGAAAGACCCACTGGCCCCATGGTAGGACTTTGTGACAAGTGATGCATTTATAGCTTGTATTTTTCTCTTCCAGTTTCCTTGTACTTACTAAGGGTGTTTACATCAAAACAAAAATTGCTTGTGGATATCAGTGTGGAGAGAAGATTCTCAAGAGGGTATTGAGGCTTTCAGTCTGTTTGTTTTGGTGGAGGTCAGGTTAGAAGCAGAGCCTCCTGGTGATGTGATGCCATGGTAAAATTAAGGCTGATGTGGAAAAGTGCACCCAACAGAAGCTCTTGCCTTTGTGCTGGTCTGTACCCAGCCAAATCAATGTGGTGTGTGGGTCTGTGCAGAGCCAGACACTGACCAAAGGGGAACGGGCTCTAGGCTGGGATGTCCTGGGGAAGCAACCTCAGTCAGGGGGCTGCTCACATGTTGAGAACAAGCCTTGGGAGACTTGGATTGCAGCAGGGTGCTTGGTAAACGATGGAAAACAGATCGAGAAATAAACTGATGGTAGGCTTTCACTTTGTAATGGCAGCTGCAGCTGTAGGAGTGAGTGCATGGCCTGTTTTGAGGGGAAGGGTGTCCACTGGAAATGTCAACTCTCATGGGGCTGCTCTCATTGATGAGAATATTTTGGGCTGGTGTTGTTGCAGATACTTGGCTAAATAACATCTTTAAGGTACATTGTTTAGGTTATGGCAAGTGATTCTAATGTAACATCCTGTGTTTGGGACATTCTCCCTTGAAGGTCTGGTTCTTTTTTTCTTCATAGTTGCTTCCTTGAGAATCTGTTTGTTTTCTTTGTGGATATGAGCTGTGGCTAGGATCAAAAGGGATGCAGAACACTGTGATATGGGTTATTTAAAACTTTACGGAATCTCCTCTAAATCCAATAAGCCCATAAAATACCAGCAAGATGTTTTACAACAGAGAAAAGTTTGTAGAGTGTGACTTTTGCTTTCCTGGCCTTCCCTGCAGGAATAAAGTGAAAGAGTTGTATTTAACAATCTTTTACTGTGCCAGTTATTCTGAATCCTTGAGTGCAACATATGTTTCATTGGCATCCATATGGTGCATCTTGCCTGCCCTTCACCTTTCTGTAAGATAATTTGAATGCTTTAGGAAATGCTTTTCCTGAGTGTCCCTGACCCATAAATGTAAATACAGGTGTTAATACAGCAGGAAGAGTTCCTTGAACTGAATGGATTTCGTCTTCTATGGCTAATCTTCCTGCAGATTTCTTGCTAAATCTCTCTAAATGCACTTTAATCCTCTAAAGCTTGAATTATGGCATGTGCAACTGAAAGCATGTGTGCCGTATTTGTTGATCAAGTATAATAATACTTAGAGCATGGAAAATAGTGGTTCATTATTCAGAATTGGACAAAGTAGTGTAAATGTATATGGAATACTCAATCCACTGTCCTCGTATTTGTCAGTGAATAAGAATGTATTGACTTTTGTACTAACTTTTCAGCTAACAGTATCTGTTTTTCTTACTTTGACACGAGAACCGGATGATTAACTTGTGTCCTCTCTCTTTCTTTGCTGTCTTCAATAGAGCATGCATCATTTTGAACGTGAATTTTCGGAAAAGTAAGCTAATGCTGATTTATCTCTTTAAAGATGCTCTGTTTCTGAATGGGAAAGTTGGATGCAAATCTTGAACTTGCTTAGTATTGGGAGGGAATGGAAGAAAAATATCTGAACATTCCTACAGATTATTTTAATGAAATACAGCATCTTTAAAAACTCACTAAAATGATTTTCTTTGTTCGCATCCCATTCTCAGCCAAGTTTTTAATGCTATTTGCATAATTACTGTCACTTTAAATTCATAATTAAGTTTTTGTTTCAATTCAGGCATCAAGTTTACAGCATCTGATTTACTTCCTATTCCTTTTAACACACTCTTTTAACAAAAATGTCCCTGTAAAAACCCTTGGTAAGTTCTTGATTGAGTGTTTTATTCTTACACCTGCATGAATGAGTAGAATGTGTGTTTGCAGGCAGTGTCTTCCAACATGTGTCTTGGAAAGGCCTAGTGATAACTGAGCACTTGTCTCGAGTGGTTTTTTTAGTAAATACAGGAAAATTTTTCACTATTGTGTAGAACAGTTTAATCTGTAGATGTAACTACATATGAATACACATGTATGAACTAAGATGTCTTTTGCACCGCTCTTGTCAACAAAGGAAGGACAGCTTGGTTTGGATCGACTAACTGAAATGAATGAAGATTTTTGGAATCATGCTCTCAATTCCCAGGTTCAATATGAATGCTCATGGCTAGTCAGATACCTTTCTGAACCCTGTGTATATTCATGTTTTAAGGCAGAGCTCAGGTATAAGAGTATGATTGTCTCTTACCAGTCTCACAGGAGTTCAACTGCATGGTGATGTTAGCAGCTCAACTTCAATAACAGTGAGTCTTGAGGAATTTAACAATTTTCCAGGAAGGAAGGTGACCTCTCCTCCTACTTCCCTGTCTTTTCTGCCCCCCTTGTAAAATGAGCACATCAAAATTTGAAGATAACACATGGAATTTTGGCCTAATAATAGTGATCCAAGCATTTTGTCTTTTTTGCCCCTCTCTGTGTCAAACGTGTGCCTCCTTCCACTGCATATGTTACTGTTGTATTTGTATTCCCTCAAGAGTCCTGGCCGCTGTTTTTGTGGTCATTCACTGTCACATCTGGTACAACTACATGCACAGCCTCTTCAGCCATACCTTGCAATTCCAGACAAAAATCTTGTCTTTGTTCTCTGCAGTTCTTGCATTTCAGAGTAGCTGCTTCTTGGTGCTCTTACAGCAGTTCACGTGATCCTTTTGGGGACGGGTTGGTGTGCCAGTCCTACAGCTTCTGCTCTGACCACTTTAACCATTAAATGGTTACTTGAACTATTCTTGGTCTTGTTCTTCCTTTGGCAAAGTGCCAAGTTTCCCTTTCCTGGCACTTCATCCATGCGAGAAAGAGGACTCTGACCCAGGGAATGATTCTCCAGTATTTCTAATAGTAAACTGACTTACATCTTTGGCAAGTGTAAAAAGCAGATCTGGGTAAGTTAGAAGGTCCCAGTATGCAATTATTTCAGTTTGTGCAGCCATTGTGTTATGTTCTTCAGAGATCCACATGCAACAGGAACATTGTTTCAGTTGATCTCTGGTATTTCTATTAGGACTTGAGTATTTGCTCTGGAAGGGAAGAGAGTGAAGATGAGCTCAATATGTACTTCCATATTTTGTTTTCACAGAAGGCTTTCATGCCAATGAGAATTTCTCCCAAAGAGCTGCAAGTGCTACAATCACAGTACATATTAATGTACACTGGCAAAATTGGATGCTTTGTGTTAATATTCTGCATTTTGAGCTTGCTCCCATATGGGAGAAGTCTCTCTTCAAAGACTGGTACAAATAGAAACTGAGGGAGCTTTATGTCTTTCATCTAGTAAAACTGCTTAATAACAGCAGTTATGTTTTTGCTGTTACTTGTTAGCCTAAGAACAAGTGTTAGGAATTGAGAAAGAAATGGAGCACAGGGAACTTCTCTCTGCTTTTTTTCTTTAGTTGAGCTTTATCCTTCATCAAATACCTCCTAAGTCTCTGTGGCATAATGTCCTTTTAACTGCTTGGTATTTTCTCTCTTCATAGCAAGCAGTTCTACTTCAGTAACCACAGTCTCTTGTTTGCTCTCACATTGTTTTGCTTTGTCCAGTATCCTTGTTTTTGCCGCTTACCAGTATATTCCTCTTTGTAGGTTAGAGCTACAAGTGTTATAGGTGCCATTTGTCTCTCAAGTCTTCATGTGGAACAACTCCTCATCTAGATGATGGAGTTAAAATTCACTGCTGAACAGTTCTAAGATACTAATCATTATGCCCTTACTCCTTCCAGAATATATGAGACAAGATAGGCCTATTACTTTATTACTATGCTTATGTAGAAATGATGGTGCAATGTGCAGCAGCAGAGCTGCACAACACCAGGGTGTCTGGCAGAGCTGTCTGGCCACCTGGCTGGATCTGAACAGCCAGGAAGCACCTCTGTGCAGGCTCTCACTGCAGGACTAGCTTCCACATGCACTGCTGTGGGCTCTGGCTTCCCAGGGAATCAGGATGTGGAGGGTGAGGAATGATGAGAAGCACAAAGTGGAGGTGACTGCGATAGAGAGCAATGGCCAGAGTGAAAAGGTAGGAACAGGAGAGGCAGTCAAGCGATATGTGCGACAGTGTTGTGGTTGCTCCAGTTTGTCAAACAAGCATTTGTTACGTGTTTGAAGAAAGCCAATTATGGGAAGTGTAAAACACTTCCAGAAAACTCTATCTGCAGTTAGTATTTTAAAATTGGAGTATAATCTGACCAAGCAAAATGGTCATCCCAAATAATACAGAATGTAAAGAACAGGTAGCAAAATTTCCTTTCAGTCTTTGTTACTGTTCATGTCCCAGAAAGCAAACTGCTTTACCTGGGACAAACAAGAGCTGGGAAGTCCCATTAAGTGATCTTCATTTCCTTCAGAAGATCACATTTGAGTCATGTTTTGCATCCCCGAGTACTGAGGCCCTTCAGGCTTCATTTCAGAGGTGTCTCAAATGACATGACTCACCTGCAGATAGAGGGATTTGATCACTTTGGCATTTTCCATCTGTTCTGTTCTTCACACTCCACTGGCATTCAAGGGATAATGTGACTAGTGCAGGGCTGAAGTCCAGCTAAGCAACCACAGTCCTCTGTGGCAGGACATCCCTGGCATAATCAAACTGCATCTTCTCTCCCTGGCTCAACAGGAGCATCGTCCATACCCCCAGCACCGCCTCCGCCGCCCCTGCCACCAGCAGCTCCTCCCCCGAGTACAGAGGTGCCAACACCGCCACCCATCAGTGCCAGCCGGGGAGCCTTGCTCAGCTCCATCCAAAACTTTCAGAAAGGAACTCTGAAGAAAACACAGACCTGCGACTACAGTGCTCCCAGGATCAGCTGAGGCCACTGGTCACTCCAGGATTGAATTCCCTCTCCCCCTCCTGTGCTGACTCTCCTGACCAGCAACATGACCTACCAGCACTGATGGTGCTGGAGCTCTGTTCTCCCTGATTTCAGCTCTCCTGGAGCAGCAGCACTGCCTTGCCCAAATTGCCTTGCCATGCTGTGATAAGTACTCCATTCTTTACTGGGTTTCAAGAACTGTTTTCTGGCTACAGTTGCAGTGGTACAGCAGCTTCTATGTAGCTGAATAAAAATCTGAAAATAGGAATGACCATGATGATGGTGAATTAATGCATTTTTTCCTAGCTCTATTCCACCCCTTTTTTCAAATTACAGGGATGTATTTTAGTCTGCTCAGTTTTTGAACTCTTTTCATGCACTTGTAACATATCGTAATTCTTGCTGCATTGAATCAAGTTTTGTTTTAGATAATCCAACTGCTCCAACCCTTAAAGCATACTGCACAGGTGAGGGAACTGGAGAATTAAATCTTATTTCCACCATATTTGCTGGTGGAGTTAAAATGCTGTCTCATTAAGCTTGTTTAAATGGACATCCTACCATCAACTCTAGGGGAAAGTGTTTTTAAATGAAGAAACAGTTGAAATGGGAGATAATAGGACACTGGGATGTTATTCTTGATTTAGTTAAATGCAAACTTACTTCAAGTTAATTCTACAGTTTAAACTTTATTGAAAGATTCGTTTTGATTTAAAACCTTAAACAAATTGCACTTTAAAGGATTATAGATAATCCATTTTTTTAAATTCAAGTACATCAGTGTTTGTTACTATGCAGAGAATGTCTGTACAAAGTTTCATGTAACCTGTGATATTCAGTCATTTTTATTAAAATGTTAATGGAATTCCTTCAGCGGCGTGTGTTGGGTATGTTCAGCTGGGATTGGCACCTGCAAGCCACACTTCTAAGAACCTAAGAGCACCTGTGCTAAAAGGAATACCCGGAAAGGTATTCCTGGCCCTTCCCTGAAACAGGACCCGAGCTCTTCTGGCTCGGGTTTACAAGGTATGTCCTCTCCCCCTGGTCACTGGGAAGCCATTGCACCCGGAGTGCACAGCAGGCCCTGCTGCACAGGCTCCTCAAGGCAGCTTTCCCTCTGTACCAGAAGCTGCTGAGGGAAGCCTGGCAGAACATCCCTGCCTGGCAGGACTAGCCCTCAGCCAAACCCTGGGATGTGGTGATCTGCCAAAAGGCTGCTGTGGCTGCTCCCCAGCTCTTCACACACGATCTACGCAACTGCTGCTTCAGACTCAGGCTCAGTGCAGCTGAATAAAGGAGCTCATTTTGCACTGCAAGAACTATAGTTGGAACGTGCTGTTGTCAGCCCAGGCAAGGAGTTAAAGAAACACACATAAAGTTAAACCATGAAAGCCAAGCATCTGGACATGCATTTTTTTATAACTGTACATGGCAGGTAGTAAAGTTAGGTAGTGTTTCCCATCACATACTGAAGAGGATCAGGATCTTTATTTAAGCTCTTGTGCAGAAGCCTTTCTGCATGTGTGGAGTGCTCTTCAAACCAAACACAGTCACTGCCTCTTAACCCACACCATGGGCTGCCACAGTCTCTGTGCAGAGCTGCACTGGCAGGCAGGGCTTCACTCATCCAGTCTGATCACTCCCTTCTAATAGGCTTTGTGACCATGGGCTCCTATAGCCATGCAGCACTGGAGGCCTGCTCTGCTCTCTGCAGTTCTGCACTCAAACACCGCTCCAGCTGGTGTGACACAACTCCTCTGGTACTTACAAGCCAAGCAAAAATGGAGGATTTTTTCCTCACTCTGAATTTAGAACAAGATTTCTCCACAAACAGTAGCACTAGCCCAACTGTACTGTTGAACAAACAAGCATTACCACATTGTTGCATATATGAAGTGTGGCTTAGGGGGTAACCCCATATATAAATATTTTGGGAGGTCACTATACTTTCCCCACTGTACAAAAGTTCATGTAGCTTATGTAACAGAAGTTATGGATACAACTTGCCCAACACCAATAATATTTTGTAAAGCAAGACTTTAAAACACTTATTTACAACTTATATATTCAAAGCTTTCTTCACTGCAAATACTATATCCTTCACTTGAGGTATGCAGTTATCCTCTAAGATTTTTGCGTAAGGCATAGGGACATCGGCACCAGTAACACGCACAGCTGGAGCATCCAGGTAGTTAAAGGCAGATCCTGAAACAGAAGACAGTGTCAGGTTGCCATATTACTATTACTGGTTTTCTCTCAATTCAATTCAATTTCTGGATCTCCTTCTATTTAAACAATTTTGTTCCCGTAGTTCTAATATTCCAGAGTGCTGCTCCTGCTTGTTTATCTGCATGCACTGTGGTTCTTGCACCCACCCTGTAAAAATCTCTGGAGCAAGGCAGCCAGGCACCAGCTCCTCAGATGTAACCCCTAACTCTGCCTTTGCCTGGTTTTATCAAGAAGTCATCAGGATCTAGAGTAGGAAATGAGATCAAGACATGTACTGCAAAATTTGGTACCTTCCATGATCCTGGCACAGATTTCCGCTCCAACTCCAAACTGGGGCCAACCTCCTTCTACAGTGACAAGATGGTTTGTCTTTATCACACTGGCTTCCACTGTTTCGATATCCATTGGCCGAATGGTTCGCATGTTTATAACCTGGGGGGAAAAAGGGATAGTGAGAGCAGATCTCAGCCTGTCAGGCACCGCTGTTTGGGTACAGGCCCTTCGGCACTTTCATCTGTTCTCACTTTAAAGACAAGATTTAATAAAATTTCTAACTCAGAAACATGAAAGGCACATGCTGCTAAGGCACTTACAAATAAATATAAGCAGCTTGTAGTTAATACACTGACATTTTGCAGAACCTGAATGAGAAGACACTGCATTTTTTAACCCACTTCAGGGAAAGAGAAAAGCAACAGAAACCCCACTCACCTCACACTCTACACCTTCTTTAGCAAGTACAGTAGCTGCTTCCAAACAATGCCCAACAGGTCTTGAGTGTGACACTAATGTAACGTGAGTTCCTAGAAGAGAAACAAGTGTTGAACAAAACCCTTAAGATTTAAAGCTTTTTTCTAGACCTAGGCTCCTTTCAAGATAACATTAGGATTCCCTTGTAAGTTTCAGTTCCTTACCTTTATTTGAAATGCTGATCCCAGACACAGCAGGAGAAAGGAAGACCTGTGCTAACACAAACTTTACCCTTGAATTCAGGGAACTGAAGAGGTATTTAATACAGTTACCAGGTTATCCCTTTCAAACATTCACATAAGTCAGTAGTACATTATGAACAAGTGGGCTGAAACACTGCAGTGATCTCTTTCTGCATTTTTGACAAAAATTACATACTTAGCATCAGGAAAAAAGTGTTTCAGCCATCACCTGCTTCATCTTTATACTACAGAATAAATCCTTTAGAAGGGTATTGTTTTAGCTGAGATCTGGATAATTGGGTGATGTTCCCTTTAAGAGCAACAGAAGATGAAACTATACCACTGGATAAAAGAACCTTTGAACACTTAACATTTGAAATACTTTTCTGTGCCATGTGATAGCAGTACCGTGAATATCTGAAGTTAATGAACAGTTCCCCCCAAGCAGGTCAGTTAATAAGGAAACAAACATGCTCAGCTTACCTTGCCTTTCTATTTTAGCTTTTCCAATTGGAATAACAAATTCCTTTGACTGTGCCTGTTCGGACATTTCAAAGGGAACACCATAGAGTAATTCACTTTCCAGCATCACAACTAGAAGAAAACATACTTGGATTAACATGTATGTCTGCAGGCCCAGGGCTGCACTCACCATTAACAGTCCTGCAGCAACTCAATACACTAAACCCATCCAGGCAACAAAGCAGTAAGGAGTATGTTTGCAGAACAATTAAAAAAAAAAAAAGAGTCTTCAATGCTGAATCACTTAAAAAACTGCCTACAACTAGTCTGAAATGAGATCAGGTATTTTACTTTGAGTACATGATAACATGATCTCCATTTTTGGAAATGAATGATCTCCCATTTTTCATACGTGTTTGTGAAAAGTAAAGACAAAGACCGCCCTGCTTTTAACTAACAACATTCTAAATTTATCATTTGAATTTCATAACCTGTAAAAATTAATTCCATTGAGGTACTCTATATGCAAGAACACCTCCTGACTCATCTTCATCCTTTTTAATCCCTTTATGATAGATCTATAAATGCTTCCAGCTTTCCTGGTTGGAACCAAACTAGCACTAAAACTACGTACCTGGCAACAGCACAAAATCAGTCTACTGTTAGCAAGGCAAGTGACTGTTAGGGAAAGGATAAATCCCTCTGCGTCCCTGTAAGTACCCTAAAGCTCCAGTAAAGCAAACTTGAGCACTCTAGGGTTTAACAATTCTTTTTTGTATCTTTTAAATGGGGCAGGAGAGGAAAATAGACATTCTTTAGGATCAAGTGCCAGGTATTGCCACGATCTGCCCCAGTGCTCACCAGGATTGTCATCCCGGATCGATGCTTTCAGCAAACCCTTGGCATCCTCTGCACTCCAAGGGCTGACGACTTTGAGCCCAGGGCAGTGCCCGTACCAGGCTGCGAAGCACTGGGAGTGCTGGGCGGCCACTCCGGCCGACACTCCGTTGGGGCCCCGGAACACGATGGGAACAGAGATGGATCCTGCGGACATGTAGCAGGTCTTGGCAGCAGAGTTTATAACCTGGTCAATTGCTTGCATGGAGAAGTTGAAGGTCATGAATTCACACACTGGTCTCAACCCTGCCTGTTAAATACGTTAAAAGACATGAGCATGTTTTTACATAAAAACAGCTTAGTTTTTAAAACCAGAAGCAAAGGAATGCAAATATACAAACCATAGCCGCTCCAACAGCGATGCCTGTGAAGCCCATCTGAAAGAGAAGGAAACCAAGGGGTAAGGACTAGGGAGCAGCTGCTGGTGGGATCGCCAGGGCTGGAGACAGGGCAGCCTCACCTCGGATATCGGAGTGTCGATCACCCTCTTGTCCCCGTACTTCTTCCAGAGGCCCCTGGAGATCTGCAGGGCAGGAGAGAAGCGTCAGGGCCCGCCCGAGACCCTTTCCCGGCCCGCCAAGGGCTTCCACGTACCTTGTAGGCGCCGTCGTACTGAGCCACCTCCTCGCCCAGCAAGAAGACGCGCTCGTCCCGCTCCAGCTCCTCATCCAGCGCCTGGTTCAGCGCGTCCCGCACCGTAACCTGCGAGACAGCGGCAGACGGACTGGGCGGGGGGCACGGCCGCGCTCCCCGCGCACTGGGGGTCCCCTCAGCGCGGGGCCCAAGTCACCCCGGGGCCGGGGCCTCAGGGGCGCGAGGGGGGCAGCCCTCCCCGCTACCTGTATGGCGGCGGGCGCGGAGAGGCGGAGGCCCCTGCGCTGCTGGAGCTGCTGGAGCTGCCGGAGGTGGTGGCGGCCCCGCGGGGCGAGGCGGGTGCCCGCGCCCAGGGCCCGCAGCGCCGCCGCCG
>VWZF01004457.1:0-147037 GCA_013396755.1 Sclerurus mexicanus | reverse complement strand
GTCACTTGCGGGAGGGGGAGGCAAAATGTCTGGGTTCGTTTCCAGCATCTTTGCTGAATCACTCTGGTCCTGGGGAGAGTTCTCCTGCCACGAGCTCGCCGGTTCCTCTGTGATGGAGACGGGCACTTCTCAGCTGCAGGCCCTCTCTGGGCTCTCAGAGGGGTTTCTGCCTCACCTTGCTGTCGATCCTTGGTCCGAATGTGTGCTAAGCCCCATCGGTGTGTGCAGGGAGGCTGGGTGTTTCTGACACCTGCCCTCCTCCAAAACTGTTTATAGAGACGTGTTTCCACATGGGAACAACACTGATTAGTGTCACAGAAGTAAAATACGCGGGTAAAACTCAATTACTGTCTCATGTCCTGGAAGCCTCGGTTAGTTCAGCAGGACCAGGCTGGATGTAGTCTTCCTTTGGCTCTCTGAAAGGAGGGCCAAACTCATACTGGGCTGTGAGCTCTTCCAGCAAGAAGCAATTAAAATAAAAGTTTGGAATCTGGACTTAAAACAGGGTGTCCTAGAGCTCCTCGGGGAAGGGAAGGGAACTTCAGGAACTTGGAATTTACAGTGAAGCAATTAAACATGAAGGAGTGAAAATGCTGAGTGGCTGGTGTGAGCGTTTTTCCGTCCTGCCTGAGGTGCAGACTGAATATTAGTAAAAAACAACTCAGGAAAAGCAAGTTAGCATTTAATAAACTCCATTAATAATTATAAACTTGACATGTGTAGAAGGTGATAGATGTTTTCTTTAGTGCCAGAAGATTTGCTAGCTGGTTGTATGGAGAGCCCTTGTCCTTGCTCCCCTGGTTACGGTAACATAGACCTTGGAGCTCAGAGGTTGCTCTGCAGACTGTTGTCTTGCTGTAGTTTGGTGGAGTACAGTCACCACTGCTGCTGCTCAGTGTTTGTCAGTTAAGGTGAGTCACCAATAATTTACATTAAGAACTTGTCTTTCAAATGTTCTGACTGTCTTGGGAACAGAGAAGTTGTCCAAAGGTTGTCCAGTGTAACTGCTGGAGTTGGAGATTCCTCTCACCTTTAGAGATCTAAGTGTGAGAGGCAGGGAGCTCAGGAGGTGGGTGAGTAGCTGAAATGCCAAGTGTATGTGTCTGTATACGTGGAGTCTTAGCTTGCTCTTTTTCTTTTTTAAGCTGCCATTGGTAGAATTCCTGCCAGCTCTATATTGACCTAGAAATCAAAGGCAGCTCTTGAGGTTATCATGCTGTAATATTGATACCAAACTGCTCATGAAAGACTATTGCAACAAGTAAATCCCTTAATTCTTTTGCTGGAAAAAATAGATGAAGAACATTCAGAGCAAATCAGATGGTCTGTGCCTCTTGACTTAAAACTGCTGAGTGTATTTCTGCTCCTCCTTCCAGTAACTGTGTGTGACATCAGTGCAGTGGTTTGTAGCCTGTGGCCTTAACCTGATACAATACCTGTAGTCCTAGCAGTGCAAACACCTGGCAGTGCTGCTGGCATCCCTTGGCCTGGCCCGAGCCTGTGTGTGTGCTCACAGATGCAGACATTCACTCAACTCTTACTTGCTTTCTGTGAATTTCAGCTTGCAAAATCGTTGTGCATTAGCAGCTCTGTTCTGGGAGAAGCCCTGCTGAAGTTAGTGGCACTACCTGTTGCTGCAGTGTTGCTGATAAACAGCCTTATAATTCTCTGAGTCATAATATATGAAGTAAGAGTGAGTATTTTATAAATGCAGGTATCCAATTTGGTGTGTCGAGTACAAAATGATGACTTGAGTGTTTTTCTTGCTTCTAATTGTGCCTTTCCAGTTTTGGCTGTGCTTATGCTGGGCTGTGGCAGGAGCCACAATGACTATGTCACTGCTGTGTGTCTCCTCCCCGTGCACAGAACAGCGTAACGACAGCAGGACTGTGGCTTGACACCATCCATGCACTTCTGCTCCCACCAAAGAGGGACATCCCGTTTGACTTAAACCGTGTCAGCACTTTGTCTGAATTTCATCTTAAATGAGTATTTCTTGTGGTTATCAAAGGTAGGCTGTCTCGGGATATGGCTGCGTGTCATCTGTTATCTGTTGCCTGGACGGGAGTAGCCACGTCGGTGAGGCTGTCCCTGCATGCAGAATGTTGTTGTGTGACACAGGGACTAGAGCTGGCTGGAGACTGCCTGTCCTGGGGTATGGATGGCTTGTCTGCCCAGCCCCACTGATGGTCACTGATTTCCATTCAGGAAGATTTTAAAGCATCATTGAAAAGGCATGTTGCAAAGGGCATATGTCCTCAGCCTTATTGTGATGTGGTTTGGTAGTCCTTAGCTCAGGTTGTACCCAAACTGAGCTACTTTAAACTGTGAAGTTGTCCCGAAATTCAGAGCTCCCAGGATGCTGAGGGAAGCAGTGGGTAGTTGGGATCACACTTGGGCATTTTGGGATGGGCTCCTGGTATCTTCCCTTTGTGTTGTACATCTCACTCCAGCACTGATTTGCCAGGGAGCTTTGTGTGTGCCTCGTGGTTCTGGGTCCTTACACAAAGGTCACTGAGATTTCTTGATGCCACTTCTATGTTGAGGGCTCGGTTTGTTTCAGATAATTGCTCTCATAAATTATTCACTCCACTGTTACACAGCAGTGCTGTGATCAAAGATTAGTTCATGCCTTTGCACAGGCATGCAGTGTCATCTGTTTCTCTTCCTCATAAAGTCTTGATTTGTCTATAGTGTGGGCTTCGAAGCTGACCAAAATAACATGATATCCATCAGTTAAAATAACACTGATGGACAACTGTCTGTCTTAGAAATATTCTGGATGTGTAATTCCAGTTAATTTTATTAAGACTGCAGATCTTTTCTGTGATGATTACTAGTGAGGCTTCTGTCTGGCTGCATCATTTCACTTTGAAGTGAATGTTTTTCTTGAACATCAGAAACCTGTACCAGTCTCATATGGTTTTAATGCATCTGCGTGTTATCCTGGTCTTGTACTTGACCAGAATAATGCCTTCAAGTGCTGGAATTTAAAAGTCTAGGCTATTGATAAAAGTTAATGAGCTGGACTTGAGTGACAATTCCAGATAAAACCCGAATGAATTCACTTCTTGATTTGTGAGCACTTAAAAAAAATAATTACAGAAGTTGGCAAAAGAGCTGGTGTTCCAGGTTTATCTGCTGTCGGGAGTTGTGCTTTAATGTACTTTCTTGAAGCATACTCTTGTCTCTAATTTGGAAAAATAGGATCCTGGTATGACTAGTTCTGTATCTTAGTATTCCTTAGTCTTTTGTTGTCTGGCCTCACAATTTTCTTACGCTGATTTTGCTTTTTGTACTCTTTAATCCATCTGAGAGGCAGCTGGGGCTGTGCTTGTGCTGCTGGCACCAGAAGGCCTGACCTGCTGGACACTGTTGTGCCCAATCTGTGGGTTTGGGTAGGGGACCAGAGCCCAGAGAAGTGGGGTGTGCTGCCTTGGTCTGTGTTGAATGAGACTAACCTCATTTGCTAGGAAAGAGAAGGGCAAGTTATCTTTTTGGTTGGGAATAAACTGTGAACCTTCAGTTGTTTTGGCTTGTGGGGCTCTGTCTTGGCTAAATCTTTGTGTTGCCTTTAGCTGGGTGTCTGTGTGTTCAAGTTTGTTAGTAAAGAGGATGGGAGCAGGAGTCTTGGGAACTGTGTGGTTAAGATGTAAAAATAAACAAAGCTGAGAAGCTGTACCCTACTTAAAACAGGCTGACCTAAATTTTCAGCAATTCTAGCAGAGAGGCAGGCTGTGGGTAGGGATAAAGGCTTACTGACGACTGGCTTCCTTGTCCTTGCATTGCTTGACATGGTTGACAGGCCACCATTGGAAAATCAACACCGCGGTCTGAGGTCATTCACTTCCCCCCCTCCCTGAGCTGCACAACCCGGGCTGTGAATTTGCCTTGTGCTCCTGTGGACGGTCCCCTTATTATGCAAGTCAACAGTTCAGCATCTTCTGGGAAGTCACGGCAGGAACCTCTTCTCAAATTGCTTTTGTTGGAGTGTGTTGAAAACGTGTTTGGTGTTTTCTGACTTGTCCCTACAGGGATTGCTTTTGAGAGTAGGTGTCTGGGAAGTCCATTCATACTCTTTGTCTGTAGATTAATGTTCTTGCTATCCGTTGTAGTTCTCCATTGCTGAATTATTAATTCTGCAGTGAGAGTTTTTTTCTTTTAACTGTTCATTGACTTTCATGCTTGATTTATTGTTCTGAGCAGTTTTAAACTGGAGCAAGGGAATGTTGACCAATAGTAATGGATCACATGTGTGACCTCAGTGGTGGCTAACTAAACTTCCTTAATCGGGAAAATGACATCTGTTTTTCAAAGTACTCAGAGTTTCCCAGGTGAAGAGTAGTTTGTGGATGTGTATTACCCTCAGAGGCACATTGTTATTCAAAAAAACTGGGATGTTCAGGCAGCCAGTGGAGTGATTACCAGTGTGCTCTGGAGGCAGTCCTATGGGTAGCATGAAGGGAGAAGGAGCTAAAAACAGGTTTGCCGATTCTCCTGCTAATGTGGCTTTGTGACTCTCCTGGCAGAGAGCCTGCCTTTGATTGGAAAGCATTCCCCTTGGTGTTCTTGTAGGTACTGGTGGTCTGCAATGTTTTGTTCTGTTTGTGTGTGCTTTTTCCTGCAGGAAGATAAGAGGAGGTGAATCGCGTATCCTTTCAGCAGCCTTCTGTTAAACTTGGAATACCAGAGTTCAAGCAATTGAACAGATGGATAATGGAGACTGGGGATATATGGTGAGTGAGTCTGTGCAAGTATGTGCTGTGTAGCACAGCTGGGCTTTCAAGGTCTTGCAGCAACAATCCTTCCAGGTCTGTCTTGTGTAGTTCCAAAGCTTCAGTCATGTGAGAGGGAAAGCTGTGCATGTTACAACAGCTTTACAACAGCTTACTTGCCTTCTCTGGAGTGCTGCACCTTGAGTGCAGTTTGTGGGGAGCACCCAGGTTCATCTTTCCTGGGGAAAAACAGCCAGGACTGAACTGACACCTGGAACTCACTCTTACTGTTTTCCTAACACAAAGGCTGAAAATAGTTTGTGTTTCCTGCATATAATTTTAAGGACGTTGTAATTTTATTTATGAAGAGAAGTATTTTTCCTTGTAAACCTTGCCTCAAACTAGATAAACACATCTTATTTTTCTCCCCTTCTCATTTTGCTGCCGTGCATATGTCTTTTTTCTCTGGCTGGCCACAGTCGTGATTGTTAGGGTTGGTGGCCAGATGGGATTTATGTTGCTTTCTCTCTTGCTTCCTCATGTGCTTTCTGGAAGCTGGTGCAGACTGATTGGTGCTCTGCCCCCCTCTTCTGTGCAGCATGCTAATTTGTTAATAAATCTTTTTAGAGTTAAAAGCTGAAAATTCTTTCTTTCTTTGCTTGTTTTAATGACGCCTCTGAACTGGAGCATGGATTATTTTGATTGTGAGCTCTTGGTCCTGTGTCTAAACTTGCACTGTCTTCCTCTTTTGAGGGAGAAAAAAGAGGCTTAAGACTTGTTTGGCTGATTTTTTCTTTCCTTTTTTTTTTTTTTTAAATTTGGTTTTGTTCTAGAATGAGAGACAGATTGTGAAAGTAAGGAACACTGCTGGGCCTCGTTCAGACTAACTTGTTCTTCAGGAAATCCCTCTGTTCTCATTTCCCCATCTGTAGAATAGGAAAAAACTTGTTGCCCAAATGCAAAACTTGCTTCTGTGACAGTAGCTCCGTTGTTAAGATTTCTAAAGCATTCTGGAAATGTGCGTTCTGCATTTTAAGTGTCATCCTGTCTAGATGCCAGTTGTGCCTTGTTGCCAGGTGGCTTGGTTTTGTTCAAGTTTAAACACCTGTTACAGGCTTTGAATAGGAGGAGCGTGATTCTCTCCCAGTTTTAGAACCGTATTTGCCATGTGTGTCAGCGAGGTGATGGAATCTTCTTGTGGTGGCTTGATAAACTCTGCAATTTCTCTCTTTCTAGATGACTGATCCAGTCACGCTAAATGTGGGTGGACACATGTATACGACCTCCCTCACAACTCTAACGAGATATCCTGACTCAATGCTCGGGGCCATGTTCAGGGGAGACTTCCCCACTGCCAGGGACTCTCAGGGCAATTACTTTATTGACAGAGATGGACCACTTTTCCGTTATGTTCTTAACTTTTTAAGGACCTCAGAGCTCACTTTGCCACTGGACTTCAAGGAGTTCGACCTCCTCCGGAAGGAAGCGGACTTCTATCAGATTGAACCGTTAATTCAGTGTCTTAATGACCCCAAGCCACTGTATCCTGTGGATACCTTTGAGGAGGTGGTGGAGCTGTCCAGCACCCGGAAGCTTTCCAAGTACTCCAACCCAGTGGCTGTCATCATCACACAGCTCACGATCACAACGAAAGTCCACGCGCTACTGGAAGGCATTTCAAACCACTTCACAAAGTGGAACAAGCACATGATGGACACCAGGGACTGCCAGGTTTCCTTCACTTTTGGGCCATGCGACTACCACCAGGAAGTGTCACTCCGAGTCCATCTGATGGAGTACATCACAAAGCAAGGCTTCACGATCAGGAACACCAGAGTTCATCACATGAGTGAGCGTGCCAATGAAAACACAGTGGAGCATAACTGGACTTTCTGCAGACTGGCACGGAAAACAGATGACTGATTCTGACTCCACCAGAGCCACTTCAGTGATTGGCAACTTAATTGGACAGTATACCCAAGGAGTCTGGATTTTGACTACAGCAACAATATGGGCTTTTTTTATACGACTATTTATTGTTTATCGGTGAGGACTGGAGGAGTTTCGTTCTCTAGCAGCTCTGTTCTTTTGTCCTGATCAGAAAAAAACCGTGCATGTGCCTGTTCAGTCAAGACACCTTTTTGTTTGAAAGAGGGAGTCCGAAGAACTAGTACAATGGGGTATTTTGTGTCATTAACACAATTCTCTGACTCGACTCAAAGTGCTAAAATTACCTCTGTTTAAACAGTTTCTAATCCATCTAATGCTAAGACACTGGGAGCAAGAAACAGAATTTAAAGTGCAGTTGGGGAGAAGCTGCTATTGTGTAGTCTAATTTAGTTTCTAAATCAATAAACAGTATTGTAATATTATAGGAAAACAACTCCCACCCTTTAAAAGTACTTGATAAGTACAGTTTCTTACAGTTATGACAACTGTTTCTCTCTATGCATATAAATCAAGCAACCAAATATTATCTGTAGCCATGGAAATATGATTAGAAGTATTTATATTGGATTCTAAATACAAAACGTCCCTGTGGTAGAATTCATATTTTTAATGCCTGGTGCAATATTATTCCCAAGTGTAATGCCTGCCAGCAAGAAGCTAATAAAAATGTGAAATACAGATTACTGTTTTGTGTTTCTTTTTGTCTTTTAGCACTTTCATACTTAAGAAAGCAAACCCAACCAAACAAAAAACCTCCACCCAAGCCCTGTTTTTCTGTGCTGCAGAATAGTTCAGGTCCTCTAGTAGGGCCCCGTTTTCCTCCATTACTGATATAATTTGTTCCTCTTTGTGTTAATCAGTTGATTCAAATGTCCTCATTATAGACAAAGCTTGTGTTCTGAAAACTGCTTTAGACTGATAGAAAGATGGCAAGTATTTGGACTGGCTAAAGGGGTAGGGATGGAGGGAACACAGAACCTAAATACTGTAGCTGCTAAATAGTGTTAACCTGGTTTGTCAGCAGTTTATCTAGTGACTTTATATATAGAGTGCTGTTTCTGGTGTTGTTCAAGTCAAGGCACTCAAGTTTTGTGGCTTTACTTCATTTCACAGAGACATTTCTGCTTATCCTGGGCACTTTGTCATAGTTATGAATAGAATTTCTGGTTATGCTCTAACTTCCATGCTGTTGGGAGTAAGAGTTGATACCTGTTTTGCAGATCCTGTTCTCCCATAAAGTTCTTGTCACAAGCAGGTGGGAACTTTCCATTCCATCTCTCACTCTAAAGGCCTGTCTCAGGGGTGTATTCCTCTATCATATTTTGTCTCTCCCTGTTTATACTTTGCAGGTTTTTGACTTATGTAATAAGATGCAGCAGCAAGAGCTTTACACTTCCTATCAGGGAGGGAAGAGAAGCAGAACTGATGAAGCTCAGGGAAAGTGGTTGTTTCTTTCTTGCAACACGTGGTAAGAAATATGTGTTAACTGGCATTGAATTATAATCACAAGATGTTCTTTGCAACACTTCGTTTACTAGCAAATTAATGACTGGCCTGGATCAGCCTGCCCTTTCCATAATTATGAAGTATAATAATTAGAGAAGCACTATTCCAAATAATACACTTTATTGGAGACCAAGATTTATAGAAAGACAGTGTGAGCGGCCCTATTAATGGGAAGGTAAATTCTACAGACGAGCTGGCATCAGCTTTGTCTGAATCTTCATTAGGCAGGAATATTCCACTGCTGAGCAAATCAGGAGCTATTCTAATTGTCCAAACAGATGTACTTTCTAATATATTTTTTGATCAAAGAGAACAAGTTGTTCTTAAAAACCAAGGATCATAATTTTACCTTTACTGGATTTTTAAGTAAAGTTGATTGGTCTTTTTTTTTGAAGGCACTGTGTAGTTACAACACACTGAGAGGGGGTTCACAGTGTGGTGGCGGGGTTTTTGTCCCCTTAATCATCATAATGGATTTAGAAAAAGAGTAAGGAAGCTAAATGACAGAGCTTTGATGCTGTCAGGACACTCCAGGTTAGAAAACAGTGAACCCTGGACCGTTCCTGGATTGTCTCATAGCAGCGGGTACCACTCAGCGCTGTTTGGCATCTGTCTAATTGCAAATGGCTGGCTGAGAATCTTTCATACTTGTAACTGCAAGTAAGCAACTGATTATTAATTCTGATTAGTCATTACTGATGCTTCATAAATGTACTGCTGCACAAAGAACAGGAAATGTGTGCCCTTCACTTGGAACATGGTCTTCATAATTTTGATAGTGTGTTGTGAAGAAGTGGCTTCAAATACCTCTCGTAGGCTGGGCTCATCTGTTCAAAAAGAGAATGTGGAAGGGAATTAATGGCAATTAAGAAGGGAAAGGCTATAATTCTTTTCTTAAGAACAATCTCTGAAATACAGAAAGCTAGACTATTAAAAAAAAGGAAACAACAAACCACCAGCTACTTTAACAATGTGCGAGATCTCTTTCCCTATAGTATGTGATGTCCTTCCTAACCCGCACACAACACTCATCCCAAATGGACAGCATACTATTTAACTTCAAAAAATATGCTTGGACTTGAATGAAGGCAAATTTTGTGTTTAGCTGTAGGATTTCAAAGGGATGCTGATTACCACAGTAAAAATCTCACTCAAGGCAAAATGAGTTTTCAAACAGAGCAATACATATTTACATAGTGCAAAATTTTACATTACTCCACAATATGGACAAATTAAGAAGAGAAAGTAAAGTACTAAAGACCATGAAGGATGAAACTGCCTTGTTTAACATTTATACTTGTTCTGGTTAAACATATTAAAAACCACAAGTTTTTCACTAGTATCAGTGTATAGAAAATACCCTGCCTTTGGTGCTGTTTCATAGTATGTAAAGGGACTTATTTTAGCTTATTTTGTACAATGTAACCTCAGTGATACAAGTTTAAAACCCAAACCCACATGGGTGGTGCATGACAGCCCAGCTCCCTTGCACAACGTTTAGTACTCTGTGGGCTGTTAACTCATGTTTAGGTTAAAAGTCTGAGCTAAGACTATGAGTGGCATTGGAGTGTCACAGGTTGTTGTTCAGAGTGACACTAGGAATTATAAACTCTTGCCTTTTATCTGTATTACTTCTATTAGAAGGAAAGCAAACAGTTTTTGCTCTGGCTAATGTGGAAGTTGTGTGGCTGTAATCCTTCCATACCTTGTTGGTGGGGGACTTCTGAGCCCACTCATAGAGCCGCTGGTAAACCTGCCCGTCATAACTGCCGAGCGCGGAGTTCAGGCTCTTGTCTGTGAAGTCAAAGGCATCCACCAGTGGAACAGCGTCCTTCCTGCGGAGCAGAGGAGTGGTATTTGTGTTACTGAAGCGGTATTGCTTTCTAAAGAGGGAAAATAAATCAAGGATAAACTTGGAAGTCAGTTGTCCAGGTTCCTGTGCCAGTTTTTTTCCTTGTTCATACTGGGGGGAAAATCCTGCTTCTTTTGATTTCTCAGTCATCTCTAGGTGACCCTCCTTTGGCAGGGGAGTTGGACTGGATGATCTCCAGAGGTCCCTTCTAACCCTAACAATTCTGTCATTTTCTACTAACACCCTGAGTTGTCTGCACTAATGAATGGATATTTGCAGGGTCTTGTAATCAGCTGGGCTCTGACCCTAATTTCCTAATTCAGAACCCAATCTCATGTCAGTAGTTTTCTCAGCAGTCTCTACCAGTTCTTTCTGTTGACTTTTGTCTTATTTTTCTCACACTGTATGCATTTGTCTTACAAAATGGAATAAGGTTGCTACTAGATTGATGTGAAGTGCTTTGCTGGTCTTCAACCTCCATCTGCCTTTCACTATTTCTGTTATCTCATCCTGAGGTGTTGAGGTCTTCTATTCGCTTTGTTGCTGTAAGAGCAAAGCAACCCTGACCCACACCCGGGGCCAGTCTGACAGTAACTGAGAGCTACAGAATAGGCAGCTTCTCCTAAGCAGGAGATGGTTTCTCCTTCCTTGTCCTCCCATTGCCCTGGGTGTAGGAAGTCATACTGGCTGTACCTCACACCTGAGGTACCAAGATGCAAAGTTGTTTGCTCAAATGTTGGCATTTGCATATTCCAGTTCCTTTCAGACAAGGGCTCTTTGGGGGTTTGGGAAAGGCTCAGATTTTGCTACAGAACAGGAAGTGTTTGTATTCTTTCTACTAATTGTAAATATGTAAATACTTCATTCTTGAATCCTGTTAACGAGGCATGGACTAACACAGAAATTGCAATGAATTTCAGAGATGACATGTTAGACTTCTGCAAATGTTATGTTGAGCTTAACACAGATTATATGATCAATTCTGGAAACCCTTGCTGTTTGGCTCATCCCTGTTCAGCCCTTGCTTATGGTGTGTCCTTTTTTCTCTCCAGGTGGCTTAAGTAGAATTTTACCTACAGTAGCAACTCACTTCTCTGCACCATAAGTTAATCTGTTCTAAACAAACAGCACTGAGTAGTGAAAGATGAATGCTTTGTCAAAAGGCCTTTGTGAGTGTTGTGGTAAGTGAAAACCTTAACATAACTCAGAATTCACAGAGCTAGTGACAAATGGTGTCGAGCAGATGCATCTGAAGTAGCTGTAGGCAGGATTGTTTGGGTACCACTTGCAGCTCAGCCATAGCAACAGAGTAGGCTGTACTAGCTGCGGCTTAAGCAGATTCTGCAGTGTGTGATGGGTTGCTGTGGCTGCCTCCTGCCAGTGCTGCTCTGACTACATATTCTCCTGTTTTTGCCCTACTGCAAATGGTATAAAGTGTTCAGGAATTCTTCATTTATAATTTTTCATGTTACAGACTTTTTAGAGATTGCAGAGGAACTTGGGTCCTGTTTTACCATGAAAACAAGCTCTGTATAGATATTTCAATCAATTTCTAGTGCTACCAGGCAATGAAAATAAAAACTGAACGAGGTGAATTGACTGTGGAGATGTTGCCATAGGTACAATAGCACCATTTTATATCTATTACAGGGACAAAGTGAATAGCTGTATGTCTCCTGCCAGAGCAGCTCACCGAATGACAGCCAGGAGGTCCAGGTAGGATGATGTGACCATGTCCATCTGAGCTGCAGATATGTATCCATCATGCAAAAAGGCTCCTGTATTCGAGAATATCCCGTGTAGCGCAAAGAGGTCACAGAGATGTTTCATAATCCTCTGGATGCCAGCCTTGGTCTCGAGTTTTTCCACAGTTTCTGCAAAGTTTTTCACTGTGATGTAGTGGCAGTGAGCCTGGAAAACAAACGCAATCAACAGTGAATGCACCTCAAAACACTTTTAGTAGGCCAAGTGACTCAAATGTTCTTGCAAAGAATATAAAACCTTTTCATTTCCCTGGCACTTCTCCAGTCTGTATCCTTTGTTTGCTGGGTGACCAGGCCTTTTGCATTCATGTCTTGTAGCAACAGCAGACGACAGAATTGGGGGTGTAAACAGTCAACACTGGTATTTGTAAACTCTACAAAACTGCTTCAGAAATCATGCTAGTACTTACTCTAAATATTTCTGATTAATATCCCAAAATGTTTGTGTGAAGAAAACGCATTGGAATGTACTTGTGTTGACCCCTAACAAGTATTGTTATATGATATATATGATTGTATATCAACAGAAGAAGAAAACTCTTTAGTTGAAGACCTAGGGCTCATGGTACTTTGGGATCCACGTCTACAAGACTTCAGCTCTGGAAACACTGTTGTCACAGAACAGTAACTAAACATACCTCCCGCTTTTGTGGTTTTAAGAAAACTGCTAATTTCTGGGTCAGACACCAGTAGAGTGACTGCCAAATTACAGAAATATTAGCTGAGGTCCAGAGCTAATGAAGCAGGCTGACCCCACCTGTCTGCGGGGTGACTTGCTATGCTGACACTGCTGAGGGTGGTTGGTGGTATTGGGATCTGTGTGGGTTCACTCCCCCACTGCACAGTTCTCCTCCCAGCTGTGGGTGTAAGCATGGCACACCTGCACTGCAGCTCTGCAGAACCTGCCTGAAAGGCTGAGTGTCTGCTCAAGCAATGAACCTGTGAGGAGTCTGCCCAGTGTCTGAGCCACTCAGCTGGGAGCTGGCAGGCATGAGTTCATGTGCCAGTCATGTGGGTAGGTCTCCAGGGAAGGTGTGGGATAAGAAGTAGGTAAAATGCTGCTGCCAAGAAGGCAGCAGTGTATTTACCAGAGTAAACTCAAGGGTTTTGGGTGACTCTTCCTGTCCCTGAATTATGAAAGAAACTTTGGGGTCCCAGATCCCATTTTCTGAAGAGTCTAGCAGCACAGTCACCACTGACAATGCCACAGCCAGCCTTCTGCATATGTTAGGCTCCTCAGAAATGGTTTATTTCTGACTAGTCCAATGTCTAGGCTTGTTCTCCTCCTCGTTTCTCAGAGAGAGTTGGATTCCAGCTCATCCAACATGTGATCTCCCTTCCTCTTCAGTCCAGAGACCATGGCCACCCATTTGAGTGGGTGCAGGAGGAAACAGCTTGTTCAGGTTTGTGTGAAAGGAGTGCTGGTCAGAGCTTTTCCTAGAGGTAATCTTGAACATGAACATTTTGCTTCCCTAAAAATATATTTAAACAATTATTGGGAAGGTAATTTTAAAAGTCACTTTGTTTATGGAAGGTTTCCTTTGTTTTTGAGGCAATTACACATTTTCTCTGCTTATTTTCAAGGTTACAGCATTGAATATTTGCTGCTTCCAGTGAGTCTGTGTAATTGAAAATGTGGATTTTCATGCGTGGTGGACTGGTGACCACAAAAAATGCTGCTGCTGAGATCAAGTCTTTGCTCCCTTACTCAGTGAGTTCTTGTTTTGAAGGATTATACCTGTGCTTACTGGTATGAGTGGGTCAACACGATGGTTTTGAAAGGATCTGGGCTGTTGCTGAGAAAGAGTCTGACTCATCAAAGACTTCATCTAATTGACTAGAAGGGGCTGGTCCCTACTATGAAACCACCACAATGATATCACCACAGCCAGGTATGTATAGAGTTCCTTTTTCCCCGTCAGGGGCGTCTTGCTGAGTCCATTTCAATTTGTGTTGGCTCTGGCTGAATGGTAGATTGCAGCAAGATGTTTTTCATTAAAAATTGAATGAAGGTAAAATAAGTCATGGCTCTGTTTCAAAATCTTCCTTTCCTCAATGAAGGAAGGAAGGAAGACCTTCACCATAATTGTAGAGGAATTGCACTTAATTGCATTAAAAAAAAGAATTTTGGTTTCTGGAGATATGGAAGTGTCAGTGGTTTTAGTTTTCATTTAAATTTAAGGCTTTTCTCCCCTCTTGCTTTTTTTCTGCTTAATTCTGTACTAACTCACCCATGTTTTGGGGAACAAATGTTGCTGTCCCAATCCTACTTCATCTGAAAGCATCTCTTATTGACTTTGATTTGTTTTTAGTTTTTTAGTAATAGTTAACATTGCACTTATCAGAGGTTTTCATTTTTTCCCCTGCAGTTATCTTTCCTTGGGAGAGAGGCAGATGGATGAAATACCAGGCATGTTTCACCCTTGCTGTGACTCTGCCAGCTTTCAGTGGGGTGGCTCTGGGAAGATTATCCTCTGGGAGTCAGAAACGTTGGATTCTTATAAAAAGATGAGTGTTGTCTGAAGATGGTGGCTTCTTGTTGCAGAATATGGGATGTCTCATTCTGCTAGTAGTGGCAGCATACCTGTGAAGGTATTTTTTCTCACTTTCATTTCCCCTGCTTCTAGTCTTTTTTCTACCTGGTCTGTTCAGATAGCAAATTTTTCTGATCAGGAATTGCTTCTTACTATGATTTTTCCACCATGCAGATCACACTGATGGTCTTTGTGGTGTCCCTTAGATGCCAACAGAAAACAATAAACAGCACTGAGGCTTTAAGCTAATCCTGCCATTTCTGTTGCATATTGTATCTTAAACATCAAATAAGCAGATAAATTTTGCTAACCTTTGCTGCCAGCACCAGCTGCACTGTGCACTGGTTCCACGCGTCGTACTTTTTCACTCCAGACTGAACCAAATCCTGTAGTTTAGCTGCTGTGCTGCTTATGAGCCTGGAAAATTGAAAAAGCATAAAGCATGTTGCATGTGAATGTAGCAGCCCACATGCACACGGTTCACACTCGGAGTCGTGTGTGCTTGAATGGCAAACTGGCATTTCTGACATCTGGAGTTATCTACACTCAGTGTGAGCGAACTTAGATTATGCAAAATCTACCTACAGACTGGGAAAGCACCCAGACCATCCTGGTATGGAGGATTTCTGCCTTCTCACCTTCTAGGGTAGTTTACCAAAGGGTTGGCTGAGCTTTTCCTGGATCATGTGTGTAAGAAGGGTTTGCAAACCAAATAGTACTACTGGACTGCTGTTACACTGTTATGCTTTTCCTTTTCTACACAGGGATTCAAATCCTGCTCCCATTGACACTGAAGCTTTTGGAAGAGTGGCTCTCTTCTTACACTGGTTTCAGTGATAGGGGGGTTGTCTGATTACCTGGTTTTCAGAGACGACACCTACACAGCCCATAACCGTACACGTAATTCTAATGAGACCACTCATGGCACCATTTTTATTTGTGTTGAGTGGCTGAATGTGTATGTGAAAGGCTACAGACAATGAGAGGCTCTGTTTGTTGTGGTGTTAATTGAAAACAAATATCCCTTCCTCAGGTATGAGAAATTTTATACAGAAGGTATAAAATCAGGATCCAGTTGCCTGAAGGTTTTACTGGATGGCAACTCAGTGATGTGGTTTGGGATTTACTTAAATAGTGCTACCAACTCTGTGGAATGTAGTTGTTTGGTAGCACATTGCTGAAGAACTTCTGAGTGCGAAAGCTCCATATTGAACATCTGACATGGCTGTTAATCCTGTGTAGTCTTCCTTTTCTCTTTCAGGAACAGATGGTGCCATTCCTTATGTAACTTACGTTATTTTACCTCCCTTTAAATCAAGGAATAAGTTGAGCTCTTAACACATTTCTGATGTCAAAGACAGAAACCCCATCTCCCATCCTCCGTACTGACCTGACTGCCACGTGTTGGTAGGCCTCAGTATAAATATCTGGGCTGAGAAAATCCGACTTGTTTTTGGCTGGACACTTCCCAGGTTTCACAGCAGCCAGATAAGTGACAGATGGTGGAACAGGCTGGCCAGCACTGGCTGCCATGAAGCACTTAATCAGGAACCTGGGAAGAGGGTAAAGTCAGAGGCAGGGTATCATGGTGATCTCTACACAGAAAATGGTCATCCAGAAAGTAAAGTGGGTTCGGGTGAAGAGCAGCAAGGTGTGACCCATCCCAGCAGTGGTCTGGAATGGACTTGAACAAGTAATGACCTTTTGTTTTGCATGTTACTTGCAATAACCTGATCTATGGTGGGTCTCAGGGGTTGCCTATCTACTGTATTTAAAGCTACAGCAACCTGTAGTGACGGATTTTTCAGCAGAAACTTGCTGTGGCTATTAGCAGTCTCAACAGCGTGGTGATTAGATACATTATCAACTTTGCAACTTGAGTCTTAAGCTCTGGGAATCTTATTGGTGGTTTGGTCTTACCCTCTGTGATGCCCAGCACACTGTCACATTATGTTAACAAATGTGAGACCCTTTCTCTGAGATTGTGTACAAGGAGCATTCCCCACTCCCTTATTTTTTTGGACCTCTGCTATGAGCCAGACTGACCAGGCCTGGAATTAAAAGGTTACAACACTTCTCTTGAACTTGCTGTTGATCTTTCAAGAAGCAGCAGTAATGAGTGCCTAAGTGTCTGCAAGTAAGCACAGCACTCTGTCCCTGGGAAGTGCACTGGTTTTCTCCTTCTAGTAAAAACACACATTATTAAAAGTTCAAGCAGCTGTATTGTTTCTCCTCTATTTCCTGTACTCTGGATAAACATCAGTCTGTGTGTTCCGAGGGAAGTGGTGTTCTTGAAGAATGACTCATCCACTTTCAGTATCCAACAGCTTTCTTTTCTCTGAATCTCACTTTTCCAATACTGTGTTCTGTCCTCACTTTACCAATATTGTGTTACATTGTACCATTGTTACTCTGATTGCTTAAAAGATAAACCACAAAACTTGTATAGCAATATGTTTGCTGTGCTGTGAGGCAAAGAGGAAAATGAGGTTATGCAGAACAGCACCTGCATACATCCCCAAACCAAAAACAGATGAGATAATCCAATTCCCACACACCTCCATGCCTGTTAGACTGAAGACATGAATAGTTTATGTCCTGAGCTGTATTTTTAGAAGGTGCTGTAAGGACTAGCTCGTTTTACTGGTTTTGGAGAAGTGGTAGAGGCTTAATAAATGAGGGGACAGGCTTTTAGATGAACACATTTGAATTGTTACCTGGCAGTTTGCAGGAGCAAAATGGTGTTTTCCCCTTCATAAATACAAGAGGCAAGTATTTTGGTGTACAAGGAAGGGAGGCCACTCAGCAGGGAGTAGCCATGCCCCCCGCATGCCCGGAGGCAGATCTCCACTGCTGCAGTGCAGTGATGAGTGATCACGGCTTTAAAGCCTGAAGACAATGCATGGAGCTGTTAAAAAAAACAAAAGCAGAGTGTTACTGGTGGAAGTGTTCTAAAACAACGTTCAGAATAAGTTTTCTTTTTTTAATCTTGTGCAATTTCTGGACATTAAATCACTATTGGGTCCCCCTTTGCATCCTGGTAGCACCCAGCTCTCTGAATGTGGCCTTTGGTGTCTGCCTGGGATGTTGCACACCCTCCTGCTGGGCACACTGTAGTCAGTTTATATCTTTTTGGGTTTCTCTCAACGAGCTGTGGCTTTGGCCATCTTTGTTCAGAGTGTGTTTTCATTTCAAGCACCCAATTGCAAAATCTTCTGTCTAAATAAAGTCACATTTTTGGTTTTGGCTCAGAAGTGACTATTTGCATGCACATTTGTAGATGAAGTTGTGAAATAAGTTTGTGCCACCAGCTACTTGGAACAAGAGTTTTAGCAAACGGACATGCTTTTCAAGGACTTTTCACTCTGCAATAGTTCCCAAAATAAAAAATTCAGGGTGGTAGAGCGAATGCTGTTGCTGACTGGTTGTGAACTTGGGACATGCCATTTAATCTCTTAGTGCTTCCTCTTTCTCCAGTTCTCTAGTGAGAGGAATGCTTGTCCAGTTTGCTAAAATACTTTGATATCTGGAGATGAGAAGTGCTGTCTGAGCTAAGCCTGCTGCAGCTCACCTCTGGCAGCATGTCAAAGTTCTTCCTCTGGATCTCTCTGTACCCCTTGTCAAACAGCTCCTGCAGGTAGTCGTTGATGAAATGAAAGGCATAGGCTGCTGCCAACTGGGGCAGCAGTTTCTCTTGCTGAGTCTGGTAGTCAAGGATTTTTGCTTCTTGTTCCCTGTTGGAAGACAGCTGATGAAGTAGGGAAAGTGTGGACATGGGCATAGCTACTGTTACTGTCACAGAATGAAAAATGGTATTTTTCATTACCAAGAAGCAGAGTGGGAACAGGACTGAGCTGATGGTGTGGCAGCAAATCTGCCCAGCTTGCTGAGAGGTGAGAGAAACAAACCCTTCAAGGAAAAAAAAAGGGATTTTTCTGCTATGTTGATGAACCAGCCTAACAGCATAGAAAATGCTCAGGGCAGAGAGGGAACTGGAACTGTGGGAGAGGAAAAGGATCAAGCCTTCAAGGACAGCAAGTGTTGGGTGTTCCAGGGGAGGTGGTGGCACTGCACCCCGAAAAACTCTTGCTTTTCCAATGGGATCTTTGTGGCTGTGGGTGTAGATGGGTTCCTCTGAAAATATTAGAGTCTAGATTATTTTAAGCTTCTTTTGGATGTTCTTTACATCTTTTTCTGTGGTTAGTACACTTAGGGCTTCAGTTGTTGGAATTGGTTACTACAATTGTTCAGCACGCTGTGCTCTTCTGTTTGGTTTGTGTTTGAACCAACCCAAATTCTCATTAGGATCCTTCTTCTTTTGAAAGGAGATTTAAATGGAAATGTTTGTAATCCATTCAAATTAAACTATCTCTTAAAAAACATGAGGAATTCTTACCAGACTAATACAATTCAATGTTGTAAAGCATGGATATTGGATTTCTTCATGTTGGAAGGTATTTTAATGTTGCTCCCACTAGTAGGATGTTATGGAATAAGAATTCAGTGACTTGGCCACTTTGTCTGGATTCTGCTGAGTTATGGGATTACATTAGGGGAAGGCTAGTTATAAAAAAATAAGTTGCCTGTGTGAACTGCTGAGGTATTCAAACTATGAAACTTATCTTGGAAAGAACTGTAAACATTCTCTTGTACTTTGACTGAAGCTCGTTAATGTAAATAATGGGGGAGCATGTTTGTCATGCCCTGCCTGGGCCAGGAAATCAGCCAGTGATGGGCTGAGAGATAAGATGAAAAGTAGAAATACAAACTGGTGCAGGGGAACATGGTGTATAGTGCACTTAAACTGCTGCAGGCTGTGTGGCATTACCCAGGCTTTAACTTGGACTGCCGGCGAACCGCAGAGTACCGGATGGCGATGGTGCAGGCTTTCATGAGAGGGGTTAGAACCTCATCTGAAATGAGGGAAATGCGCACTGTGGTCATTGTGAAATAATTAATCTTCTGTGACCCCTGTCTTACATAGGTGCCATCTGGTCGAACCTAGAGTAGAGAGAGGGTGTTAGATGCTGCCTTCTTCAATACTAGGGTGGTTGTGTCATCACTGTGCATAGAATAAAATGGACATAAAAATCCTTCACTGAATGCAAACAATGTTTTTATGTGTGATGGATGGAAGACATCTATTTGAAGAGACAAACTCTTACTGTTTCTGGCTGAGATAGGTTCTGTCAGCCCTGTGAGCCCCAGCCTCTGAATGTGGAATTCTTGAAACCGAGTTTCATTTAGGATTCAGATAACTTCTGCCCTTGATAAAACCTCAGAGACTTGCAGACACCTCAAAGGAAGATTTTTGTCCTAAATTTAGGCAGGTCCCTGTTGTCTCTCTGGTTGTGCAATGAGAGTTTGACGGGCAAATCTGTGATGTGAGTCCATACATACCTCACAAAACTTGCTCAGCATGTTGTCCCGGGGGATGCGCACATTCTTCAGCATGAGGTAGCCGTTGTCAATGTGCTCAAAATTCATTTTGGGACCAATGTCTCCTGCAGTTACACCTGCAGCAGGAGAAAACAGAGCCTGCTTACTTCTACTTGAACATTTTTCTCCCCATTTTGTGTTAGGCTGGGGGTCTCAAAGGAAGGGCATGTTCAGCTTTGCTTCTTCCCCAGCACGGGGGGTCTTGCCTGAGGGATGACACAGGCATTCGAATTCCTTGTGGTAGTTTGTTTTCATGATCCATCAACAAATGGATCTGTGTTGGCTGGGGTCAGAACTGACGTGCTAATGCAGAGGTGCTCAGAGCAACCCAAGCTTCTGGTTAAGGTGAGAGCTTGGTTTGAATATAACTGAGGATATGTTAGGTCTCCCTTTAGATAAAAAGGTTGAGGTTAACTAAGCCTCAGGTATCTGTCTTGGCTTGGTTTTGGCAATTTTAACTCTCCCTGGGCTCAATGTTTTAGAAAACATTTAAGGGCAAAATAGGCAGAACCACAAAAGTGCTGTGCTGTCTGGGGTTGTTTACCTGGGCAGAGTGAATGGTCCTGAAGGCTGCGGATCTGCACGATGAAGGGATGGATGCCATAGCATTTCCCATGGATGTACAGCTGAGCAAAGACCACTGTGTGGGTTGCTGATCTTCCCACTGCAAGAAGAAAAACAGCCCCATTCCCTTAAGACAAGGTATAGCACAAACACTTCCACAGCTAACAGCAGTCAGTGCTAATGGTGTGTTGCATCCCACTAAGGTATGGGTCAGCACAGGTGTGAGCCATAGGGGCTGGAAACCTGAATCTGAGCCTACTGTTGGCTCTCAGGAGCTGCCACTGTTGCTGCCCATGAGGCTTGGATTAACAGTTTTGCATCAGAATACGGGAAAAAAATAAGCAGTTAAAGTTCATGCAGTGCTGAGAGATTGGGAAGTGCTGTGGCTGTTGCAGTGACTCCAGTTATATACTGTGAATTACTTTCCTGAAGGGAGCAAAGAATTTCACACTTGAATCCTTTATACTGAGACTGTCTGATGATTCGAATCCTTTATGCTCATGACCTCCCTGCAGTTTTTGGTTGTCTGAGTATTATTTACAAAGAGAAAACTTATTCCTGCAGAGGCAGGAGTTTCCCTCAGTGAAGTTCTCCAGCCCTGCCACCCAAGAGGTTTTGGTAGATGATGATGGCTCCCTTCCGGCCTTTGAACTTGAACAAACTCCTTTCTCTTACGTGCCTCTCAATGTGTGCATCTCTTACAGAAGTCCTCTGCTAGCACCTGGGCCTTGGACATGGAGCTTAAGCAGGGTAGATGGAGTAACTGAAGGAAGAAAATGAGGAAAACCAAAATATTTTGTGTGGTACTTACTGTCTCCAGGCCACCACTTCATGGCAGAGATCTTTGGTGTGTTCAGTATAAACTCCTGAGTAGCGATATCAAAGACTGCTGTTGTTTCCAAACCCTGAAGGTAAGTGCCTTTAAAAAAAGAAATGTAAAAAAATATCTATCTCTTGGTGTAACACAAGGATGGAAGGAGTAAAGCATCCCTGGAGGCTGGTGTGGGTATCATCAGGGTTTTGTGGTTTACCTTTCTGACATGAACTGTGGGACAATGCTTGCAGTGACCCCACATCATTTCCTGCACAGATCTCTTGAGCTCTGTGGTACTTGGGCATCTGCCTGGCTCATGGTGACAGCCATCAGCTGGGCAAGCTGCCTGGCTCAACCCCTCCGCTGCTAGTGACTGCCTGCTGTCTAACCTCAGGCTTTCACCCTCGCTCTTGTCAATTTTTCCATACTGGCAAAACCAAAGCCAGTGCATCTCCAGCTTGCAGAGGAACACTGAGGACATCGACCTCTAACATGCAGAAGGCATTTCCCCCCAGCCACCCGTGTCCCAGTGAAGGATGGAGAGTTTGGACTCAAATTTCCATGAGAACTTGGCTGCAGCCTTTTGTCCTAAGGCCATGCTGTGTTTTCCCTGCAGCCTTACCGTGTCCCAGTTCAGTCTGGGCGTAGCTTCCAATGAGCTGGTGCTGGGTGGCGGGAGGAATCCACTTGGCAATCTGTTTGTCAGAGCCCAGCACTGAAATACTTCTCATGAAAACGCGGTGAAGGAGAAATGCGACGTCTCCTGACAGTGCCCTGCAGAGAAGGAATGAGGGGTATTTTTAAAGGGGTGAAGTTCCAGGCATGTGATGAATGAGGCAGTGGCACTGTAGTGGTTACCAGGTGGTATCACCTGCTGCCTTTTGATTTCTGCCTTGTCATGCTTTAATCCAGCATCCAACATTAGCACAGTGCTGCAGGAAAAGTGCTCTACCAAGCTGCTTTTGTTCTTCTTTCACAACAGTTTGCTTAAGTGTTGCTCGCTCATTATTTCACTTGCTCTTGGAGGAATTAATCTGCCCTGAGTAGCAGATGCTGAGCTAAAAACACAGCCCGGCTCCAAGGCTCCTGTGGCTCTGAGGCTTGTGAGCCCTTCGTATCTTTATTTTATTTCATAGGGGTTTTTTTCCTGATTAACTCATATTTTGAGGCTGAACTAAAAAAATCCAAAAACCCCAAAAAACACCCTACACACATGTAGGCATCTGGGACCTGAATTTTCTGAACCTTCACATTCTCATTCTGGGGAAATACATTGGTATGTTGAGTTTGTTTCTGTAGTTTTTACTGCGTATTTGCTGTCTAATGCTGTCACTGAACAATATTGAGGTACACGGAGATTTGGCCTGATGTGACATGTTGTTTTCTTGTGGGAAAATTCAAATACATCCATGTAACACCTGGTTTATTGTCTGGTCAGGCCCTTTGCCATCACCCTCTGCATACATCCTAAAAAGCACTATTCCAGAAGCTGTGTATGGAACTTGGGTACAGCCATTTCCATGGTGCAAATCAGAAATTGTTTTAAGCTTTTTTTGTGTGTGAGAAATCCTAAGAAAATATGAGGAATATTGTCCCTCTTCCTGGGATTCCTCACATGTGGTTGAATCGCCTCACAGATAAGGGCAGATGTACAAGCAAGTGGCTGTTAGCACATTGCTTTACTGCAGTGCTCTACTGAGCATCTCCTTCCACACAGATACCTTTTATTGTTAACAAATGACTCTGACCTTTCTTTTATACTTGCCCTGAGAGAGAATCAATCATGCTGAAACAGTGGGGGGGAAAATATGAACAAAGAAGTTAAAAGGAAATTGCTTTGATTAACAGAAAATGACTTAATGAATCCTTGGCAGCCTGGCCAGAAATAACGTTCATTTAGCTGCAATTTGAAAAGCTCGATTTTAAATTGTGTGTGTGATTCACTGTGCCTGGCACCAGGAGCACTGGGATTTTGTCGTAAGAGCTTGGTGCTCATCTGGTGTTTCATCAGGCAAGAGCTGTCCTGCCAGGCAGCTCTGCTCCTAATCCAGCAAAATGGGACAACATGGGGCTGGCCCTGCCACAGTCCTTGGCATCAGGGGGCCTGATAAAAGCACACCTAGGTGGGAGAGAGGGTGGAATTTCGTCAGGTTTTTGGAATTTGCTTGGATTTCTTTTTCTTCTGAGGGAGGAGTGGAGAGCTGCTTTTTAACAGGAGTATAATGATCAGGTCCAAGAGCTCTTGATGGAAGATTTCCCCCTTCGTTAGTCCTGCTTGCTGTAGGTAGTGAAGAGTTTAGCATGAAGAATTATAAATGAGGACCAACTTTTTAGCAGGGCCTGTTACTATAGGGAAAGAGGTAATGGTTTAAAACTAAAAGAAGATAGATTTAGACTAGATATAAGGAAGAATTCTTTCTCAGTGAGGGTGGTGAAACACTGGAACAGGTTGCCCAGAGAGGTGGTGGATGCCCCCATCCCTACAAACATTCCAGGTCAGGCTGGATGGGGCTCTGAGCAGCCTGATCTAGATGAAGATATCCTTGACTCATTGCAAAGGGTTGGACTAGGTGACTTTTAAATGTCCCTTGCAACCCAAACTGTGCTATGATTCTCTGAAATACTGGAAAGTGGCTCTGAGTGTCAGTGATGATGTGTAAGGGGCTTTTCCTCTTTTCAGTCTAGTTTCTGAACTCCCTACTGGCTATGTGACCCCACCAAACAGACAGAGTGCACCGGGCAACAGCAAGCCAGGAATTTATTTAGCAAAGGGGGAAAGAAGGAGGGGCAAGTAATTGAAATGTGAAGCTCAACCCCACACAAAGTGTTAAGAAAACTTCATAAGGAAAGGATTGTGAAAATATTTTCTTCCCATTTATCAACAAACTAAGGTGAGTTTTTTCTTTCTTTCCTTTTTTAATCCCCCCTTTAATATAATATGGCTTTCCTAGATAGACAAAAATTCATCTTTAATTTAACTGGAAGTCAGTAATGTAACTGAAACAGCACCACTTCCAATACCGGTTATACATTTAAAAACGTCTGAGGGGAGGTATGGGAGCTGTAGCACAAGTAAGGAGCTTGCTGAAGTGGAAATATGTTGTGGTTGTGAACTGCTGTGATCTATCACACTGTACCCATGTGCTGCTCTCTGAGAAGTTCCCTGCCACGTACCACCATTTTCCCTTTTCCCAAGCATGCTGCTAAAATAAAAACCTGCAGCATGTTTTTTATCCGAACCTATTGTCAGCTGTTGTTCTCTCCCAGCCTTTGCTAAAGCTGATTCATGTAGGCATAGAAAACTTTGAGAAAATAATTAGTTGTACATTAGAAAAAATTAAGAGAAATCACCTGTAAATGTACTTATATTCAGGTCCATTCTCAGTCCATCCCATTTCGTGCATCTTTTTCTGGAGGTGAACAGCCTTCCTGACTGCTGCTTCGTATCTCTCATTCTGGGTCTGGAAATACTGGTTTTCTCTGCTAAATACAGGGTCGGATTCGATAGCTTCGACTGCAAGGCAACACAGAAGAGTTGTTTCTTCTGGGGCTGGGGAGGTGCAGGCAGTGCCTTGAGCCCTGCTCGGGAGGAGTGGGCAGGACTGAACTCGTGGGTACTGACTTATTAGCACCTGCCTCTGGACACATTTTATTTTGCCAGTTCTGGCTCCCATGGTTGTCATACTGAACTCTGAAAAGCAGTGGGTTTGGGGAAGGAGGAAGAGAACTCAGTGGGCCTGAGGGGTCTGTTGAGTGGAAACGGTGACCCTGGGGGGTAAAGCATCATCCCTAGTCAGAATGTCAGAGGTGACTTTGTGGCAAAGTCACAGAATATTACAGAATATTCTACGTTGGAAGGGACCCACAGGGATCATCGAGTCCAATTCTTGGCCCATGTGGGGATCAATTCCACAACTTTAGCATTATTAGCACCATGCTCTAACCAACTAGCTAATCTTGAGATGCCATGGATTCCTCTGCCTCCAACTGCTGTTCCCATGGTTCTTCCAGAAAAGTGGATAGCTGGATTTGCCCAGAGGTGGTTAATGGCTGGAGCCTGCTGGGTGTCCTGCTCAGCACCAGTGCTCTGGCTTGGCACATTACCAGCCCATCGCAGTGTTGCAAAGCAACTCGGAGTCAGCCTGAACACTCCCCCTGCTCCATTTTGCCTTATTTGTCTATTCATAGGTAATGCTATACTGAATTCCAGTGGAACCATGAAGTGTGATCCCAGTGGCCTGTGCCATTCTTGTTTGATTTGAGTGTAATATGGACGCAGTTACAGAGATGCAAGAGAAGGTTCCCCTGTTCCTTCTGAGCAGAGAGTCATTTTTTGGCACACCCATGACGAGTGAGAGCAGCTCAGCCTGGCTGAGCCAACCCACACAAGAATTCCCCACCTGGATGAGCCTGATGTGCTAAGGAGAGTCGCTGGCTGTGGTTCACACATGGTGGACACTGCTGCACAGCACCACTAAGCCCCTGCACAGATCCCACTCACACAGGGACACTTGACCCTGAGGTCTTGTATTCCAGTTTAACCAGTCTTGCCAGAGACACTGGAGATGGGAGCAGGGAGGAGCAAAAGCTTCAGACAGCAGGAGTGGCTGTGGAGGAGTCGTGTTGATTTACGCTACAAGAAGACTCCAGCTCCACACTCCCACTTTTTCAAGAGATGGCCTTATAAGCAAATGCCCAGAAGCACAAAGCCCACCGTGCTGCAAAGGAGGAGCAGGATGGCGGGGACACACAGGCATGGCCTGTGCCAGCCCCCCACCAGGGCCTTGTACTGCTCACTCACCCACCGCCCTCCGTATCCGAGTCTGCTCCGCGCCACCATCCAGCAGGGCCGTGAGCTTCTCCACGCTGAAGGACGCGGTTTGCCTCTCGCTGGCGAGGTCGGGGTTCACGCTGCCGAGCACCGAGCCCTGCGAGTGCTTGCTGGTGTCCAGCAGAGCCATCCTGGAGACCGCGCTGCTCTGGGAAGGGACAGGGTTCGTCTGGCGCTGGCACCCGGTCGGTGGATGCCTGATGGAGGTGTTGGCACAGCGAGGAGTGGTTTCGGTAGGTTGGCCAAGATGTTGTACCTGCACAGGTGTTGTGTGAATATTTAGGCACTGTCCTGTCCTCACTGCAGTGATACGGACAATGGAGGTTTATGGCGCTTTTAAGAACTCAAAATTCTGGGTTTATGATATATTTTTAAAACATAAATATTTTTATTTCCCCAGTTTGTCCCCAGTATTGTACAGTCAGTGCTGGAATACTCCACAACTGTGTGTTAATATTTAAGGGAGTTTCTGGCTGGGGGCTCACAGGCACTTCCTGTGCTGCCTCTGTCCTGCCACGGGCTCAGCTTTACCACGAGTCCTAACCTTGCCGTCCCCATGCTAGCAGGACTTACCGCAGGATACTACTCAAAACAGGTGTGGCGTGTGGAAAATAACTCAGATTTTTCCCTTGAAGAGCCTGCTGCCTTCCCGAACACTACATTACATTAAGAAACGTAAACACTGGAAACTCTTGAAGGAGTGTTATGAATCGCTGCCTTTCCTTCAGCCAGGCCTTTAATTCCGGGTGCTGTGTTGTCCCCGGAGAGGGAAACCCTCGGGGCAGGGTGCCGGGTACGCGGGTTGGGGTGTCCCAGCGCTGCCCTTGAGCCCGGGGCGCCCCCCCTGCCCCGCAGTGCGGGGGAAATTCATCGCGATTCCCTTCGCTCCGTGCGCGCACCAACACCCCCGTACCTGGTCCCGCCGTCCTTGGGGACCCGTCCGGGCCGCGCTGCCCCGTCCCGTGTCCCCGTGTCCCTTGTCCCCGGCCCAGCGCCGCTGGATGTGGCTGTTCCTGCGTGTGCTGACCTCTGCAGGCAGGAAAACCCCACAGCTCCCGGCGCGGAGAGGGCTGTGCCCTTGAAAACGTGTCTCTTTCTGGTCGCATTTCAGCCGATTTCCGCGCTGGAGACCGCGCTGCCGGCTCCGCCACCCAAGCGACACCCTGCCCTTCCTCCGGGTGTGTTTAATCTTGGTGTGCTGCCCTTGCAGCCTGCTCCGGGTGGAGGAGAGCACCCCTCGGGCTTGCGCTGCTCCGTGTTCGTGTGTTGCCCTTGCCCAGCGCTTCCCCCGCTCGGTGCGGGCTCTGCGCTGCGCCCTGCCCGCGGCTCGGGCAGCTCCCGGGTGTGCTGCCCTCCCCCGCAGATCCCCAATGTGTCCCTGCTCCTGGTGTCCCGTGACGGGGGCTGGGAGCTCACAGCCCCCATTCTCCCTGGCTGCAGACGGGAGCGGAGCCCCCCCTGCCCACAGTTCATCCATCTGCTGCTGCAGACCCACCCTGGAAACTGCTTTGTCAGGGAAGGAACACGCGGGGTTCGCTGTCCTAAAGACTTGCTTTAATAGGGGAGGTTAAACAAAGGTTGGGAAATCGGATGTAGTTCTGCGTAACTATAATTTTAAACCTCAAGTCCAGCAGCCATGAGGAGCAGCAATCCATCAGAGCAGCTGACAGCAATGTGGTCAGTGTGGGCAGTGGATGGTGTGTCAGGGATCAGCCCGGCATATTCAAGATGCCCTGTGGCTCTTGCACATTACCAGGGTGTCCTGTGGATGTGCTGCATCCAGGTCTGTACAGCACAGCATCACATCCCACGGTGCCTTAGGGTTGTGAGCACTTGGAGGCAGTACATCCTTCTGAAGTGCTCCATGGAATTTCAGTGTCTTCTGTTTCCTTCTGCTGGAGTCAGAAGTGCTTGGCCTTCTGCTTCTTGAGTGCTGTTTGTGATTCAGCCATTGGATCTGCTCTCCTGAACGGACGGTGAGGCATGAGAGGTTGGAAAAAGCCTGTCCCTGAATCTCTTTGCAACCTGATGTTCATGCAGGCTTATATTTGGGCAGGCTTAGGTGCTGCCTGGGTAGGTCACTGCCAGGCTGTGTTAGTGAGGCCTGAGCTGGAGGGCCATCAGAGCTGCACACCCAGCAGTGTCTCATGCACCTCAGCTCCACCTGCCCATGGGTGCCCAGAGATCTCATGGGCTGTGATGATAACCAATGAAATCCGCATGAGCACTTGGTCATGGTGTGTTGGAACACACCCCCACTATTATGTTGCTGATAATTCTGCCTTTTTCCTTCTTTCCATAAGGCTGGATCTCGCCAGTATCATGGCTGATTCACATGGTTTCATATGATGGTTTCATCAACAGAAAACCATTCCGTCTGTGGCAGTTTTAGATAATCTTGGGAAATGATCTAAATATAGAGAAATACCTAGGATAGGCAGAGGCAAGCTCCTGAGAAGGAACTCAGCCAGGGCTAGTCTGAGCATACCACTAGCTTGAGGAAGAAAAACAGAATTTGCCATTTCTGAGGCAGTAATGAGGAATAGATCAAATAGTAAAATTTTTCCTTGGCAGGAAATTCCACTACAGCAAACTGTCTAGGAGCACTTCAGAAGTGAGTACATAGGAAAAGAGATCTCAGCATGACCTGGATGAAGAGCAAAGGTGGTATTAAAAGCTCTTGCAGTAAGAGAAATCCAGGCAATGGAGCAGTTTGAGCATAGCTAAAAGGTAGGTATCTTTTAAGAGAAGAAATGATTGCTTCTTAGTCTCTTCCATAGAAGAGTAACTGTCACAATATGAACAACTGCTTTGGGCATCCATGTGTGGAAGGAGGTGTGTGATCAAAGTAAGCAGTTTTGGGGTGTAGCCCATTGAAACCTCACTGCTTGAGGCCGGGAAAGGTAGATAAAGCATTTTACAAAGTGCTGCCTAAGTCCTCTGGTCTCACGTCTCACCAAAGGCCACACTGGTTTATGCCAGGAAATGAAGTACACAACCCACCGTGGTAGGACAGCAAGGGAGCTGTTGTTACAAGTGGCAAAAAGGTGGGAAGATGTTTTGGGAACCTGACCTGAAGAACAAGCTTAGTGAATGAGCCCTCACCCCCAGTGAGGAGCTGACTGGCCACACCAGTGCCACAGGGTGTGGAGGGTTGGGAACAAAATGTACCTCCCAATGTGGCAACCCTAGGTAATACCTGGTGTCTGAGAAATGCATCCAAGCACCATCTCTGCCATGTTCTGAGTGGGATGTTGGCATCTGTGCCAATAAGGACATCAGTAAGGAGACAGAAGAGTCCTTTTCATTTGCTTTGCTGCATTCAGTTTTAGTCCTGGTTCCCAGGGACCATGGTATGTGTGACCTGCACATGTGAAGCATTCTCTTTTTCTTATCTGTCTAATCTGTCGTCTTTGGTTACTGGTAAAACACTTTAAAAATGCTTAAAAATAATGAATAAAGCTCACTAGTGTGAGGATTAGATGTAGGTTCAAAGCTGAGTTTTTTAAATTGAATCCAAGGATACGTTTCTTTGGCTTTGTAAGTCTTAACCTGCCAGGCAGGTGGGCATCCATGGCCAGTTAGAATCAAATGTATGGGAAGTTTCAGTGCACAAAGCCTGAGTCCACAATTTTTGTGTCCTTAAACTTGCACCAAATTGAGATGAAGTCTGGGGATAAGCACTGGATGCAGCGTTGGGTCTGAGCTCTGAAAAGAGCTCATTGATGAGCAAGTTAACACAGCACTAACAAAGGAATTGGTGTCAGACTTCACTAGTTTTTGTGTTCATTAAGTTTATTTGGCTGTTGTCTGCTTGTATTCTTTGAGCTTTTTCAGTTCCTTGTGGAAAAGAGCAAAATATACAATAATTTTTTAGTTTATTTCTTCAGAACTGTCCACATTAAATAGTGAGTTAATTCAGTTGAGGTGCATGACATATAAATGTATAGTTTCATATAAATGTATAAACATCAACACAGAATATAGACTATATACCACATAAGCAACATACACAGTGCAAAAAATGTCTTCCATCAATACTCTGATAATATGTATCTTCTGAATACATCACGTTTATTCAGGAATGTGTTTCAGGGGCATAGAGAGGAATTAATGTAAAAGAAATAAGAGACACAAAGATACCCCAAAATATGGGATCCTGGTGGGCAGCTGGGTCAGGGCTTTCCGCTGTCTTTCCACTCCTGGAAAGTCTTCTTGTGGCTCTGCTTGCTCAGCCTGAGTTAGGGCAATGACCTGGCCTTCCCATTCCCTTCTGGACACCTGGGAATGGTCCAGACACCCCTTGTCCACTATGGACCCACACTGAGTGCAGCCCCACTCTGTGTTTGGTGGACAACACATCAAAGGGAGACACTTTGATTTATTTCCCCCCCCAGGTAATATTTGCATGCTTAAGAAGAAGAGCAAAATACTTTCAACCTTTTCATTGCTGACCTTACTGGATGGCTCCCACCCAAGGACTTGCATAAATGCCCCTGTCCCAGCCCGGGTGAGCTGGTAACACTGATTTCACTGGTGCATATGGAGCGACAGATTGCCTCTCCTGGAGTGCATTTCCATCTGTGGCAAAATTACAAATTAATTTGCTGAATTTTTTTGAGCTCTTTGATCAAGGTTACTTAATCTGTGCCATAACTCCTCACAAAACTCCAGCACAGTAATTCTGGCTTGCTACTTACACTGATGTTCTCTGTGGAGTATCATGCAGCATTCTTTACAGCTATGTACAAGCATCCTTAGCAACATCTTTTTATCCTTGGAGAAATGTGGCGCTTTTTTTCCCTCCTGAAAAAATGGTTGCTGCTGCTGCTTCTTTGTGGTTTTAATCATCACCTATATGAAAAGCTTCACAGTTGGAAAGGACGTAATAAAGCCTTTCAGATCTTGTGGATCTTTCAGACCCATAGTGACAATGTACACTGGATTTCTGAAATAAAATCATGTTTAGAATAAGCATATAAGCAAGGGGCTTAAAAGCTACAGCAGAGGCAGTGCCTTGACATGGGGTGCTCAAGGACTGAAGCTGAGTTAAGGGCTTTTATAGTCCAGTCTGTCATGGAAGCTTCATAGCTGTATCACTGCTCTTGACATGCGATGTGGCTCAGATGTTTTACCCAAGCTGTCAGGTCGAGCAACACACCTCTGAAATGAACACCCCACTGGGTGCTAATCCATTGCCTAGTCTCCCACTGGACGAGGGAGACTAGGCAATGGATTAGCACATTTTTAATAAATATGTGATAGATGCCCATTTTCCCTTAATTTTTGTATGGATCCACTGATGGTGTGGATAGTAGATGTTGTTTAACCAGGTATTACCTTCCCAGCTGACAAGGTCCACTGAGGCCATTCACCAGTGTCCAAAGGCAGTCAGTGAGTTATGCTGTTCAGGCTTTGTATCAGGGCTGATGTGAGAAGCAAGAAGCTGAGATATTCTGAAAGCACAGTTTTAGCTCTGGATTTGGATACCCCAGGGCACGAGGGGTATTCACTCTAAGTGTGGCAGGCTCTGTCCATACATGGTGCAAATGCACCATCCACGTCAGCTTGGCTATACCGGGAACAAGAAGAATTTGAGCTTTGCAAGGTGACAACTGCAATGAGGCAGCTCTGACCTCTGGAAAAGGGGATGAGAAGCACTGACAAATAGTTTTGCATCGGGACTTACGTTCCCCTGTAGCCCCTAGTGTCTACAGATAGCAACTGCATGCAGGGTGATTGACAGGACAGCCTGACACCGGTGTGACATCACCATATCACCCCCTCTCCATCACAGGACTCTTCTTGTGGGTCTCTGTGGTAGCACATGTCCAGCTGTTGGGTGATGGGCTGAAGCTCAGTAGTCCAGGGGCAAGAAGCAGTTTGTCTGTCTGCTATATCCACAGGGATCTGCTGCCTGGTCACTGCATGCTTCCATGGACACCCCTGCTGGAAACACCCAGCCTTTGCTCTCTGCAACAGAGCATTTGCCTCCCACTTGGGGTGTTGGTGGAACGGTCCAATGTATTTTCTGCCTGAGCATGAAACTGCCTAAACAGCCACTTTCAAACCGGGCTGAAATGCAGTTTAAAGGTGCTTGTGAAGAACAGTTGCACCTGCCAGTGCTGCACTGGTATGGGCACACAGAGGTTTGTTTTTCTAATAGGACAGGTGTGCTGCTGGAACACACAGCCTCATCTGGGCTTGACTCACACACTGGTGCAATACCAGTGACCCTTGGGAAAGCCATTATGGTCACCTGGGTTGTATTCAGTAATATACAGGTTGTCCCTTTTCATTACCATGCCAGGTTTCCAGGAGGTTCACAGCTGCAGCTGCCCTCTTGTCACCTTGTGCCTGGCAAGCCCTCCTTCAGGAAGAAGCAGGGGTCCCCCAAGCCATTCCTACACAGACTTCCCTGGCTTAAATAGTCACTGTTTCTCTAGAGTTAACCAAGAGCTAGCTGGTGGTTAGCGTGCACCCACAGCCTGGGGGGGAAATAACATCACTATCTCTGCATCCACTTGTGTGAGTACTTCTTCAGTGAATACTGCACTTTTCCCACAGTGATTCCCTCCCGGGCTGGGAAAACCTTCTTCTGTGCCTTCTACTGGAGCAAGTGTTAGTAACTGTAAGTAGCCCCGATGATGTGGCTGAGAATGTCCACCATGTAGAGAGAAGTCAGTGGGTATGTGTTAGCACTGGCCTTGGTAGGATCCCTGTTGAATTTTGGCAGAAGCTACGCTGCTTTCTCATCCCCTGTCACCGTTGATGTTCTTCTCAGGTTTTCCTTGACTTTAATGAATTCTGGTGCATGGTCTTCCTGCTTCTCCTGCTCTTTTTCCAGCTGGAAGAAAGAAGAGTCACTATGCATATGAAAGGACAAAAGGGCATCAGCTACACTAAAACAGGGGGCTTCATTATTGTTGGGTCCAGTTGTTATTGTCCAAAGTTGAATGAGTGTGTAGTGCACACGTTGGGGCTCTCTTTTTACAAATCATTGCACCAGACCCATGTTCACCCTTAGTCTCTTTTTGTGTCCTGGTCAAACATTAATTTCTTTTCTTTTCCTCCAGGAACACCTGCATCAGCAAAGCAGGGGAGGGCTTCCCTTCAGACCTGGCATAGGGAAGGGAGGAGGAGCTTTTAATCCTTCCCAGAAAGGAGGCCTGTGAGCCTGGGAAAAGCTCTCAGCAGTAGTTATTGTCTAAGATGGGGTAAGTCATTGTACTGCCTCACTTTTATATGCAAAGTCTTTATGGATCTGACCCTAAAGCACCTTGTTTCTTATTCCTGGTTCTCCAAGAGTGCCAGGCTTTGATTTTCAAGTGATCATGGCTTTACTGACATTATTATTGTGTTTTTAATTAAATAAACTGGTGTCATCCATTTGCAGTGCAAATACTGGCAAGCAGGACAGAATGACTTTATTTTCAGTGGCAATGAAGCTGCTCCCTGATTGCACTGGTTTGGGTGAGAGGGCACAGCTCTGCGACTGACAAGTGCACACTGCATGTTGTTTTCCCCAGGCATATTTTTGGCCAGGGTGCATGTCAGGAACTGCACCCAAAAGCAGTTTAGGTGAGATTGCAGCAGTGTTTCTTCCAGCACTTCTGCAGCCTCTTGCCCCACACCCCAGGGCTGTGAGCACCCCTGTGGTAGATGTTGCAATAGCTTCCATGCTATTTAGGGGGCTTTGAACTGGAAAACACACCCCAAGGACACTGTGTGGGACCCAGAGGAGATTCAGGATCAGAAGTGTGTGGTGGGAGTCCTGGATGGGCTGGTACAAACATGATGGATCCCACTGTGAGGATGAGGGTGCTGCAGCTGCTTGGGGCAGCAGTGAAGGATGCACCGTGGTTCCTGTTCTGTGGAGGGGTAGCAACGCTTTACCTTGGGTTGAGCCTCAGCCAACCCATCTCCCCTGTGCCTTGTGTTGGCTGGTTAGGATAACCTGAGGATGGCTGAAAAGTCAGTTCTACCTGATCCAGCCTCTGGTGCCTCTTTAATAGCTCTTTTTCAAAAGGAGACTGCAATTTCTTTGCCTCTTCCTCTTCCTTCTTCTGTTTGATGAGCAAGTCTCGCCGTCGGTGCTCAAGCACCCGCTGCAGCTCTGGCTTGCTCTCCACACCCAAACCTCTGTCGATAAAATGCAGATAAATCAGGGTCAGAGCGCCTACACCCTGGGGTGTAACCACTGCCAGCCCAGCAACCCCAAAACTCTTCTCGTTCCTAAATGGAAACATGAGAGACCTGGTCCACAAACCAGCCCTGGTCCACAGGTCCATCCACAAGGTTTAAGGGTGTCACCTACTGCAGGGATGGTGCCCTGGGCTGCCTGCCTGGGCTGGGCACAGTTTGCAGTCCGTGTATGGTGCGTGTGGTGCTGGAAGTCCTGCGGATCCCACTGCACTGGGGTCCTACAGCTTTCTGGGTCAGGTGTGGAAATAGGACCTTCTGTTGGCTCCTGCTGTTACTGGTTTTAATGGTGTCAGGTACGGACTCAGCCGTGTTGACATTTGAAATAATGACGATTTTTTTCCCACCAGCAGGGGTAGTCATTGGTCTGCAGTAATTGTCCTGGCAGCTCCTTCCCTCCCTGCGCATCTCATCTGAAGCTGTGCTTCAGAGCTGAGGACTGGTAATTTCTCTGTTGATGTGGATAGTTTGGGTCAAGAGGCCAAAATGAAATGTCCTTTTCTCCTGGAAGCCAGAGGGTTTGCTCATGGCACAGGTGCCTGGCTCCCCTTTGGCTGCCTGAAGCATCTCAGGTGAATCCCTGTTCTGTGAGGGGTGAGATCACAGAAAAGGAGACGGAGCAAGGCCATGCAGGCAAGGCATAAATATGTGGTCAAGAGATGGAAGAAATCCTCTGAACAAATGTCAGAAACCTCACACTTTGGATATTGCCATGCCTGAACTTAAATACTCAGATTTACCTCCTGCAGCTGACCCTGGCCACCTTCCCACCAGCTTCTGCCTCACTGGAAGCGTATGAGTAGTGGTGGATGGTGTTTGGTGTTTCTGTGGGTGAAGGTCTGTTTTGAGGAGAGGAGGGGCTAAGGGCTTGCCCGGGGCACGGCAGGTTGGGGAGTGCTATTAATGCAAAACTCCTCCTCATCACCTGGAGGTTTCTGTTGACCAAAGGCTGGTTGCTTTCAGCTGAGGTCGTTTGAAAGCAGGGACATCAAACCCTGTGGGCTACGGATTTCTCGGCAGGGTGGGAGGTGCTGAGGTGGTACCTCACATCAGGAGAAACTGAACTGACAGCCAGGAGGGGGAAAACACTCTCCAGATCAGCAAACCAAACCTCTGTTCTGTCACAACATGGCTGGGGACCAGTGCTTGCATCCTTCCAGTGCCAGGTTTAATGATACTTCCTATTGTAATTTCTTTTTTTGCTTTATGACAGGACGAACTTCACAGCAACATCAGCGAAGGCAGCTGCAGCCTTGGCCTCAGAGCTTTCATGATGGTTTTTCAAGGCAGGAATAACCTGGATGCTGCAAAATTGCATTTCCCAAGACTGGAGAGAAGTCAAACCTGCCTTGACTTGCTGGAGACACAGCGTCCAATGTTGCCTGTGGATTTGTTACTATTCTTTGATTTAATCAGCCTGTGTCATTAGTGCCCAGAGGTGTTGACTAAGATAAGGATTTTGTTACACAAGCTGCTGATTTGAGTTCCTCCTCCCTGATGCTTGAGGGGGAAAAAAAACAACCAAAGCAGGTACAGGAGCAAGTCATAGATCCTTCTCTCCCATTTTCCCCTTTCTCCCTCTATTTTAGCATGTAGCAGGAAGCAAACCCGGTGGATTTGAGAGTGACAAGAAAGCAGCAACGATGGATTATTGTTTGCAGTAGGGGTTGTTTCATATACTTGCTGAAAAATTGTTGGGAGGTCAGAGCCAACACAGGTTTAACTGGTGCATGAGAGGGGTCCGGAGGTGCAGGATGGCTGTGGTGGAGCTGCCTCCTGCCGGTACCTGATGGCACATGTGGATGTAACAGTGGCAGGCACAGAACCGGAGTACAAAGAGGTGATGTACTTTGTGTTGCCAGTGTGAAGTGCAGCTCAGCCCGATGCCGTGGGGTCTGCACCCCGTCTGCTGCCATTAATCTCCGCTGCTTCTGTTGCAGGGATTTCTTCTTTCTTTGTTCCATCATGTTTAGACTGGAATAATGTTCTCAGAGATCAAAGCCAATGCTGGTGGGTGACCCTTTAAACTGAGCAGTATCACTAGGGAGGAGATGATCACTCTCAAGGCAGAGAGTTTTAAAAATATCTGGCTGGTATAGTTACCTCTGCCTTGATGCCGGAGAAAGGTCCGTGTAATTCTTCTGATTCTGGGAAAATCAAATCAAACCCAAGCCCAGCCAGTGCCAGTATTGATTAATGCACCCCACTGGCAGGCTTGATTGTTCGCTGAATTAATATGTGTCTGCTTCTCATGATGTCTGCAGTCCTTTAGAACAGAGGCTGTGCTCCTTTTAATTAGGCGGCCAAAGAGCTCTCGTGTCAGGGTATTTCAGGGCATTTGAAAAATGTCAGTATAAAGCCAGCAGATTTCTTGCTGTGCTTAAAAGCCTCTGAGCTGAATATGGTTTTATTGCACTGATGTTCAGACAGTTGCCACAAAGGAATGATATGGTTGTAGGTTCTCAGTCATCTGTGTGATTTTCCTGGTGTTGTATTTGTGCCCCCAAAAAGTTAAATTGTGGTGATGGGGTAGGAAGTCAGGGATATGAATTCTAGCCTGCCTTTACCTATTTGATATTTAGGGAATCAGTGATTAGCCTCCTCATACAGGATCTCACCCTGCTGCTCCCCCAGCTTTCAATGTCTTCATCCAGCCTGCACCTCTTCCTGCCTCTGGGACAGGAATGCTGTACATTGCTGGGGACTTTGTAAATCAGTGGGGGAGATACAAAAACCAGAAAACCTTCCTGTGACACCAAGAGAGGGCTTTAGGGATGCCATGCATCTCCTTGTGCTCGTGGCTCTGAAAAGTGCGAGCTGATGCATCAGGATGGCAGAGCAGGGGCATTTTGTCCTGCTTTTGTTTTAAAAGAAACTGTAACATCAGAGAAAAGAGGAAAGGTCTGCAGCAAGTTTTATGTTTACAAGTGAAGGGATTTATCCTGCTCTTCCAGACTGTCACTGTCACCTGTGCCTGAGGTCCAATGGCTCAGCACCTCTTAGACTGTTCCAGTGGCAGGCTGTTACCTCCTCTTACCTTTTGTGGTTCATGAGCAGCTCTCTGTGCAGCTCTTGATGGCTCTTCGAGGCTTTTACAGGATTTAGGAGCTTTTTAGGTTTGATGAGGTCTGGGTTTCCATCTATGTAATCTGGGTGAGTCAGGATATTCCCACCATCTGGTCGCTCCCTTTGTATTTCAGTGTACATTGATGCTGAAAGAGAAGAGAGATGTTTGCATGAGAAGCCTCACCCTGCTTGGTGTGGGAACCTGCTGGAGCTCTCCTTCCCCAGGCAGGACAGAGAAGAGATTGTGTCTGTCCCATCTGCTTGACACCCGTGTCAATGTCTGAGTGCACGTGCCTTCGTGTGCTGGTGTGTGTTTTTTAGAGGTTTTAAAAAACATTCCCTTTGTGTTGTTAGTAAGACACATATTAATTAGATCACTTAAATTACTTGCCAGCCGCTCGCTTCAGTGGCTGCAGCATTTAGTGCCAAGGATTAATTAATGCAAGCTAGGTCTAACTAAAACTGGAAGCAGCCATGAATGTGGACTGTTCTGAGCTGCTGCTTTGGGTGTCCTGGCTGAGCTTGTCAGTCCCTTAACACAAGGGGATGCTGTGGGATTTGAATGGCTCCTGGAACACTGGCTTGAGGAAGTGCTGCTGTATTGAAACCTCTTGTCAAGGAAAGATTTTGCTGATATCCTGCTGACCTATTCATCAGGATCGAGCCCAGTGCCAAGAAAAGCATCATTCACCCATGCAGTCTGGGCTCGTGCTGTAATAATTTGTATGTTGGTGTAAGAACAAGAGCCCACTGTTTTGGAAGGGATGGCAGCTTGGATTTCAGGCAAACCACAGGGCATGCTCTCTGTTGGTGTTTTCCAAGTCCTTTACATTTTCTCTTTACAAAAAACCCTACACAAAGTGAGTGCAAAGCACAAGTTATAAGACAAACTGCATGTGGTGGGCTGCGTCTTTAAATGTGGAGCACAGTAGGTCTGCCTTCAATTATTCAGTGTACGGTCTAATCAGGGGCTCAGAAAGAGCAATTTATTCCCAACTATTCACTTGAACAGTTTGGAAGTTTACCAGTAAGAACAAAAAGTCCCAGCAAAAGAGTGTAGGCAGATTCATGTCTTTAAATGTCTCATTATTAAAGTATTTTTTGGGGCCTAGTGTGAAGTTATATGGGTTGATGGAGCTGCAAGGAAAACAGTTGTTTAGTAATGTTGCCTCTTTCTCGTATTTCAATCTCTTATATAAAAGGAATAAAACCTTATAAAAAGAGAAATCAATAAAAAAAGGCAAGAGAAAGCAGGCTAGGTCATTCTTTCATAGTAAGTACTTATCAAATGTGAGGTGGATTGCAATCAAACGAGGTTGTGTAAGGAATAATACTGCTGAAGAAATGATTCAATATCAAACAACTTCTCATTGAATGTTAATGTGGCCAGTGCCCTACTGCTTTGGGAACAAAAGAAAACAAATCAGAGCTCATTACAGGAGTGTAATTGGGGTGAATAGTTCGGTATGTATTTAAAGGGCGCTTGGAAGCTGGAACCAGTGATTTTTTGTATCAAATTATTTTCCTCTAGGATCACACATCACTGCTGGCAAGAAGGGAAGGTGGTGTGGTTTGATGTTTGGTGGCAAGTGCCAGGCGGACTCAAACCCCTGCAGGGCTGGTCTCCTCAGGCTGGAACTGAGGGCTCAGAGTCACCTTCCCGAGAGATGCAGGGACTGAAGAACAGCCAAGGGTTAAGGCAGCACAATTTCATGGCTAATTCTTGTTAGATGAAAGCCAGGTTTTGAACAATGAGAAAAACATATCAGATTTTCACTGGGATAAAATTGCTTTGGGTTTTTTTTCTTGTACTTCTTCCCTTTTCTGGTTGTGTGGGGGTTTTTTTTTGTGGATTTTTTTTTTTAATTTTCACAGGAGAAAAGGCAGACAAAAAAAAAGGAGGAAGGCACAAAAGCAAGTGGTTATTTTGGCATGAATGAAATGGTTGAGCTCCTATTTCAAATGGCAAAACTATGTCTTTATTCTTCAAACAAAAAAGGTCTCTCCATGGAGTAACTGATATAAAATGCCAGGTGTTTTTGGGCAGCTATACTACTGGACTAACCTCAATACCACTGTGTCATCCCATCACCCTTTCTGGCTGTTCCTGTGCTGTTGTTTAGTCCAGAGCTGCCTCCAGTGACACAGATGGCCACACTTGTGTGCTGAGCACCAAATCCTGACACATGTCAGGAGAGGGGCTGGGGAATATCCATCTTGGATTTGTCCATCTTAAATCCGCCTGTTGTGCTCTGCTAGGGGATAATGCAGCAAGCAGCGAGCGTGGAAGGATTATGCAGCCAACCAAGCCTGAAGGACCAACCTGGATGCTGAAACTCAAGTGACTTTGGTATTTTTTTCTGGACCAAGTAGCTCTCAAGTCCTGCTGCTAAGCTTCCAGCTCTTGGGACACTGGGGTAGTGCTTTATTTATAAAGTACTGTTTTGATCCCCTCCATGATGTGTGGGTCTCTTTTGGCAACTCAGGAGTGGGAGTCCGTTCTTCCCTACTGCAAGGCCCAGATCCCAGGCGATTCAATTGGGGTAGGCTGTCCCCACATCCACATGGATCTAACACCCGTCAGTGTACAATCCCATGGCACAGTGTCATCCAGCCCTTCAGTCTCATCTGGTGATGTTTTCTCCAGACACCCAGGATGATCAGAGAAGGGCCCCCCCTTTCATTTTGGGTGACCTTCTGCTTACGTAGCATTTTGGGGGAGCACTGTGGTGAGACTGGAGGTTTAGAATAGGCTAATGTGGTTATTTCCGGACTGCAGCAATTTAATGTTGCATGGCTGAGGCTTGTAAAGAAGCAGCAATTTATCAATCTATTTACTGAAGGCAGATGGGGAACTTTTCCCTGAAACTAGTACAAATTAAAAAAAAAACAAAACACCAAACTGTGAAGGGAGGAGTGGGAGGATCTGAAATGGACTTGAAGCATTTGTGGCCAGGCACTGCTAAACCAGCATGCAAAAGTCCTCCTGGGGAGTGCAGTTTGCCTGAACAATACTGTGGTGGTCAGAACACAGCAGGTAGCTCTGTGCTTGGTTTTCATTTTGCTAGATGTGCCTAGGGATGTGCAGACAGATACCTTGAGAGTTTGGCTTCCAGTGGGTGTCTGTACTGCTGCCCTGGGGACAAAGTCAAAGCCTTGACTGGGACTGGAAGGAGCCTTGAACCTCACTACAAGAATAGCACTTTAAACTTTCAGAAGCCTTCAGTCTGGAAAAATTCAAGGAATGTCTTCATTTGCATTGAGCAGAAAAAGAAAAATGAGGATGTAAAAAAGTTGCTGCACCCAAAACACAGTTATGCTGGGAGTAAGGACAGGGCATCCTTTGCAGGTTGGCAAATAGGGACCCAGTGTAAAATGTTTCTCGGGGAGTAGATCTATCATCTTCAAGACCTGATGTAATTCATGTCTGTGTAAGGGGAGACAGACTGCTATCAGACTGGTTTTTGTCATTATTTATGGTGCTGGAGGTGTAAATCAAGCCAGGTCTCTGCAGTGGATTTACAGCAGGGTGTCTGTTTTTGCATGATTCGGCCGTAGATCAATGAACAAGGCTCTGCTCTGGCACCTCCCTGGCCACCATCATAAATCAGCAAAAGGTGTTGGACATTTTTATATTGTTCTTGGCAAGATATAAACAAAAAAATACATGTGGATGTTAATATCTTCTGCTGTACTCAGAAAGACAGGGTGACCTTTTAAATAGATCTGCTTTGGAGTGTTGCTTATAAAAAGTAGCTCTGTTTTCTTCGACACAGTCGTTTGCTTACTTTTAGGTATTTTCCCTTTCCTCATTTCTAGAAGCTCGAGGCTTTCTAGAGAAGGTGTATTTCTAGCTGCTTTTCTGTCAGTAAAAGACAAGACTGCTGGGATGGGGATGCCATGGACCCTGGCAGGTACCTGGACTTCACATGTGGAGGTATCTTTTCTCTCAACCGTATCTGTGAAATGAGCTCCCGGTCTTGATTAGTTTTCTAGGAGACCCCACAGGGAATTTTCAGCATCTTTGACATGGTCCAGAGACCAGCCACCCTCCTGCCTCAGGGTATGGGGTTTGCTGGAGGAGAAAACTGACATTTTAATATCTTGGTCTGTTCTGACCTAAAGCAAAGCCCAAATTCCTGCTCAGACTGCCTGGAAATGCTTATAAATCCCCCAGTTCCTGGCAGAGTTGCAATAAAATCATCAGTCTGAAATCCTGAGGCAAATTGTTTTCACTTCTGATTATGCTCAGCCCCAGTCTTTTGGGGAACCGGCTACCAGGCAGCTTTGGTGCAATACTAAATGCTTTTGAATTTTGTAAATCTATATTAAATATACTCGACCAGGAGCATAACATGAGGTGTGTTGCTTGGGGTGCTGAGTGACTTCTGCACAGCCCAGAGCAAAGAGAAATGTTTTAGCTTGCTCCTGGAAAGGAGGAGAAGGAGGAAGAGAAGTGAAGGACTGGCATGTGTCCAGGGACACTGGACATGAGGGGTTGGCCTGGCTGGAGTTGAGCTACACTTCCCTTGCAGCTCCTGCTTTTTGGTTTTCCCTCAATCCGAGGAGATGCCCTTCACAGAGCATTTATTTAGGATTAAGCAACTTGTCTCTCAGTGTGGGTTGCCCTGTGAGCCCCTCTGCGTCCTGGCTGTTTGCTGCCCCCTGCGCTGCCTCTGGCAGCCTGCTCTACTGTCCTGTTGGGATGGAAATAATCCCCAGGAATGTTAAGGGGATTAACAGTCCTGGAAAGGGCAGGTAACCTGAGGGGCTGCCTACATGGCTACAGCTGTTCTTTACAAGGGAAGAAACTTAAGAGGTTGGAAACAAAATTAATCCATAGCTGTTGGGTTTAGAAAGCTGTAGGGTGGTGGTCTGGGCTCCTGCCCTGCACCTCTTTATGTGTACCTGTATAAGAGCATGGATGGTACCAGACACCAGCTGCTTTTTGCAGGTTTTCACGTGAAATGCCTTCTCTCCCTGACTTTTGTTTTGCCAAGCTCTCCTTGACATCCTGCCTCCTGTGACACACTTACCTTTACCCTGCACATCCCTCCACCCTTTTCCATGCCACCTGCATCCTTAACCTGCAAAGCTCTCAATGCTGCCTTCTGCAGCACAGGTCAGTGTTTAGCTTTAGTTGAAATACAGAAAGCAAACATAGTTCACAGTGTTTTATTTCTGCTGTGTGTGTCATTTGAGAACTGATTTTCCAACTAGAGCATCTCGGGAGAGATTTGTCAGTAGTGCCAGATGATGACCAAACTGCTCTTGTTAAAAATATTATATAGGAATCCTTTTCTGGGCAGAGAATGGGCCTCTGTGAAATGCCATCCACACAAAAACAGTCAGAAGGCATTATTTTGGGAATGGGATGCATACTCACAGGACATTGCTGTCTGTAATTGTGTGAGACCCTGTTACTTGGTAGAAGGGATGAGACTGGGCAAAAACCGCAGGGATGTCCAGGGTCAGAGCCCTGGATCTGGGTTTATAAAACCACTGACCCAAGAGACTGCTCCCTGAGCAGAAATTATCACTTAAAACTGTGGTTACAGGCAAGAACCTCTGGTTTCTGGATGCCCGGGATTTAGTCATGAATGTGTCTTTTTTAAAGAACCAAGAGATTAATGAAGGGCTGCTGAAAGCAGCTGGTCATTCACGCCCTGCAAGTCAGATGGCTTAAAAACCAACACATCAGTATGGGTCAGCAGAGTGAGTTTAAAACTATTTACACAAGTAATCCAAGCCTGGGAAATAATGTGAGTTTCTGACACTTTTAACTGCAGTCATGGGGAGGAAACTTTGCCTTTTCTGGGCTACAGACCCCGATAGCATCTGCTCCCTGGGGAGCTCTCCTTTATGTGGGGGTGAGAGTGCCATCACAGCCTTCTTGGGCAGGCTGAGAGGAGTGGGGCCTGTCCTCACTACTTGCAACAGTTTGCACATGCAGGTGGAAGTGTGTGGGATCTTTAAACCATTACTTTTAAGCACTGGCACACTTCTATCTGTTAACCAGAAGTTAACTTTTTTTTTCTTTTTCATTTTAGGGTCAACGCATTTCCAGACTCTGAAGTGGAGCTGGAGTTTGGCTCTACACCTTTTCCTGTGAGAATGTAATGTCAGAAAAGGTTGTGCTGTTTGTTAAGTTTGAATGAAGCTGAAAGTTTGTCTTTTATTTTGGATTCTTCAATTGATGGCATTTGCCAATTTGCATGATTTTTCTAGTGTTAATTAATTGTATTTTAGAAACAGAGAATAGCTGGGTTGGCAACATGGGGCAGGGAAAGAATTGCATTTTGGGTCTCTGAAAGCCTCAAAGCTCTGTGTGATGACAGCATCTTCCAGGTGTGTGCCTGCATTGTGGAGGATCTGCTGCCAGGAGGACGAGAGGTTTGACCTCAAAGTCAGCACTTGCTTTGGGAAGCCCCTTTCTGCATGGTCGGTGGGTTCAGGGCAGAGTGAGGCACCCAGGTGCCAACTTCAGTGAGTCAGATGTGGGTGCTGCCTGAGGGGGTGGCTCACAGCGCCTGGACACCCTTTGGTGAGTGAGTTCCTGCAGCTGAGCCTGCAAAATGCACTTTATCACCCCAGCTAATCTATGTGTTGCTGGTACATGGCTGAGCCAAGAACAAAATACCTGTAATTCATATTAGCTTAATGACTGCTGTGGCTTATAGCCCTGGTGATGGATGATGATGAGATTAATAGTGATTATAATGATAATAATAATAATGATAATGATAATAATAATAATAATAATAATGTGAGCCCAAAGATTGGCAGATGCTAACCATTACCCTCCCTGGGTGAGATGGCACCAGCTCCCATCCTCACTGTGATTTTTCTCTGCTCTGGCTCCTGCCATACCGGCATGGAGCATCTCATACCGATGGACCTGGCACGCTCCCCTCTGCTTGTCACCAGGCGACCGTATCACTGATAAATGATATCTCTGCTCTGGAAAGGAGGCAAAGTGCCTCTGTCTGCTTTTAATCTATAGTTTTAAATAATTAAGCAAGGCTAATTCTGGTATTTATAATGCAACAGGGTGAGTGTAACTCGATGTGGCTGCTGCGGAAAGCAGTTCCCAGCTATCAGGTGGCTGCCTCGGGGCAGCAGGCGTGTACAGCCTGGGTCCCCTCACCTTCACTCAGCCCTGAGGGTCAGGAATAAACCCCACGAGGTCACGGGGTCAGAATGGGAGAGAAAACCCTAATGGAAATGTAAAACAGGGCTGGGAGACACATCCCTGCAGCTCCCAGCACCACTGCCATGTGTCACCACTGTTCCTACCTCTCCCTCTCTGCTGAGCGTGTGCTGGAGATGGGGCTCCTCACCAGTACAGCCAGTGCTCCTCACCAGTACAGCGTATGCTGCTCACCACCACAGCCAGTGTTCTCTCGCTGGTATAGCCCGTCTGCCTAGTTCAGCCAGTGCTCCCAGTCCTGCTTACCCCTGCTGAGTCCTGTGCCAGCATTGCAGCCCCCAAGGCCAAGGGTCCCTGATTTACACCAGCACTGCACCCACCTAAGGGGGCACAGAGCAGGTGCTGGGCTCAGCTCAGGCTGTCCATGCATCACCACCTGCAATCACCCCAAAGGTAAGGGACTCTGGATGTCACCATGGTCACCCGCTGAGCTTTGCACTCATGCACATGTATTTGGAAGAGAGAAATCTCATCAGTTTTGAGGATTGCTGGGCTGTCTGGGGTGTGGAAGTTACGGGGTGGAAATGCTTGCACAGTCAGGCAGCAGCAAGTGCCCCTTTGCTGTCAGGCAGCACTAGTTAATAATTTCATTTCATTACCTTGGTCTGTGATAAGCAAAGATAACAAGGCTAGGATCTCACTCTGTTAGTGATCACCAAGACATCCCATGCCTTTTACAAGTGGCACGTGGAGCACTTGTTTAGTTTTGTTAGGCAGTGGCAGATGCTCAGCAGTCCTTCTTGACAATCACAAACTTACTTTTAATCTCTCATCAAATATTTGCTCTGTGCTTTTGCCTGCCGATGACAGATGCACATCAATCAGAAATGAATGCTTTAAGGTAGTTCAAAGGTATTTTGTTAATACAGAGAAAATCCTCCCACGCTGATTTGCAGGGATTGTACTAGAACCCTGTCCAGCCCAATGCCTCTCCAAGAAGGTTTGAATAGCAGCGTGGGTTTATAAAGGGAATTTCTTGTGGGATATGGTGCAGTCCATTTGGAAAGGCACAAGCAGAAGGGCAGCATCTCAACCAGCTACTTAAGTATTAAAGTAACATAATATCTCAAATAAAATTAAAACGGAGTCCCAAGTCACCTGTGCGTAAACACTTACGCAGAGCAGAGCCATCCCATGGGGCTCAGCAGGACGGAGCAGCAGAGAAGTGGGGATCCCCCGGGGCAGTTCGGGGGGCCCTGAGCTTACCTGATTTCCGCAGCGTGGCCCTGGGAAGCCCATGGGGCAGGTGCTGCCCCGTGCCCCACGACATTTGGCTGTGGGGGCTGAGGCTGCCGCTGCTGCCCGGCTGCACTTGCGCCTACGTGACTTTTGGCCGTGTCCGATGAAGCTGCCTGGCTCCTGCCAGGTCTCTGCAGTGGGAGCAGGGACAGAAGGTCACGTGGAGGTGGCTGCTGCACCGGCGCTCCCTCCTTGCTGCTCTTGCCACCTCACAAGGACCCCACTGAGGGCTGGAGCTCAGCTGGCAGCAGCCGACGGCCTTGCTCACTCCTCAGTGCTGGTCCCAAAGGTCCCTCTGCTGCCCTGAAAACTCGTTCCCTTTGCTCTTTGTTGCCAGATGATGTTTTCCCAGGATGGATGAACAAGCTAATCACTCTTTCTCCCCAGAGCAAATAGCTCCATGCGTGCCCAGACACCCGAGCTGCCCACTCGGCACAGCCGCTGCCGCTGGTGGAGAGGTTGTGTCCCTGCTCCACAGAGCACGATTCCTCCTCAACGTGCCTTAACCACGCTCCTGGAGAAATCAGATCGCCCCAGAGGAAGCCGCACGCCCACTCTCTTTAGCAACCACTGCAACAGCCAAGCCGGCACCAGGGCAACCGCTCGAGTTATCGTGATTATTCCCTGGCATGTTGCAACACCCTGTCATCTACCAACTGCTGCACCCCAGGGGTAGGGGCTGCAAGAGGAGCAGCAGCCCCTACACAGGGCTGTGGGTATCCTGGTGGCATCAGAGCTGTGTGATGCTGCAGCATTGCTGCCCCAGGTCTTGTCCTGCTGAGATGCAGCCCCTGACGGAACTGGGCTTCTTGTTCCCATCCTCTCTGTGCCTGGAGGTACTATGGTGGCTGTCTGTGAATTGCCACAGCCTGGGAAAACAGAGGCTGCAAAGCTGAGGGAGGAGAAGCAACTACCCCAGCAACTCCTTTTGGCTCTTAAGTGATCACTGTGGTCCAGTTCTGCCCAGTTCCAGCCTGCAGATGTCCAGTGTCCCAGGAGGATCAGGGATGGAGCAAAACCATTTCCACCCAGAGAAAAGGGATAAGGAAAACTGGGGGGCACCACTGGGGTCCTCAGGCAGCTTCACACACTGCAGCACATATGGGGCCATGGTCCATCGCAACCACATGCTGGCCTGACACTCCTGGCTGGAGGAAAGGAGCTGGGCTGCCAATGGGCACAGGGGTGCTCTTTCACTTACTGTCATGTCTCCATGTTTTGCTCCTCCCCGTGTCCCAGCATTTTCCCTCATTTCAGCCATGTTTCTTTGCAGAGGGCTCAGCAGCACCGGGTGTGAGCAGAAGCCCCGGTCCATCCCAGTTTGCTTCCAAAAAGATCTTTGTGGGGCAGCACGGGCAGCTGGCACTCACCTGAACCACCACTCCCTGGCTTCCTGCTTCCACTCGGACCCTTGGACTGAAGGGAATATTCTTTCTGGAAGAAACAAGAAAAGAGGAATGGACAAGACTGTAGAGGTATTGCTATTACAGGAGATGAAACATAGGAGGAGTTGCCGGTCCTTTGCTACTAGAGACCAAAAAAATTATTATTGTTTTTAACCTCCTGACCAGGAGCTGTTAAATTTAATTGACATGGGGCATCAGATGCAGGAGACGAGGCAGGCTGGTCTGCATTCCACTGTGTGTGGCGCGTGTGTCCCTGTGCTTGTGTGAGCACAGCCAGCCCGACTTGTCCATCTGTGGGTTAGACACGGGCAGAGTTTGGAAGACCCTACACAGCTTTTGCCCCTAAAACAAACGTGTGGTGAAGAAGACACTTTTAAGTGGGGAGGTTGTGAAGTTTTCCTGCTGAAACTGCAGTCTGCCTCAGAGCCTATGCGTGCCCAAGGAGCTTTTTGTGGCCAAGCAAACTCTCCTGATACCACCCATGGCCCCATGGCCTGGCTGCTCATTGCACACTTCAAAAATACAGTTTGGCTCAATTTTGAGTGGAAAAAGAAATGGATGCACAACTGTACCACTCCCCTTTGGTCACCTTTGAATAGGCTTTGGGTCTTTGAGTTCACTGGAGATGTGTCAGAAGGGGAAAAGAACATCAATCTAAACACACCTTGAGCTCCCACGTAAGTGTGGTTATTGCTGGTGGATGTGGGAATGGAAAAGGGCTGTGATCCATCAACACCTGCTTTTGACTGAGTAAATCAGAAACAGGCCAGCTAAATTTTCTGAATGTATTTTTGTCTGATCTGCCCTGGTGCCTGATGAGTTGCTCATCTGGGCTCCTCTGCAGGAAAGTGTTTTTGGGGGTGCTTTGGACCTGCTGTGCTAAACCAAAGGACTTTTCATGGCGAAGCTCTTTTTCTGGGAGCTCCTTGCAGATCAATTCTCTTTGCTATCTAAATTAGTTGGCAATCTCATCCTGTGCTCCTGTGTCTTTGGGATTAACAAAAAGCCTTTGTATTGCCCCTGTGGCTCCCTGAAGGTTACTGTGTGAGGGCGGTTGATTGCTGAGGGATATTTATCTGGAGTGGCTCCTGCAGACAAGGAGTTGTGTCAGTCACCAGCTGCCCCCGTGTTTCTAATGAGTGCTGGGAAGAGGAAAGACCACAGCCGGTCCTTGTTACTGGGGCTGTACGTTAGATTGACTTTTAGCTACTGAGTTACTGTGCTCGTGACATTGGCTGCTGGCTGTCATCTCTTTAGCCAATTGCTCTGTGGCACCAGGAGCTTTCTTGTGTGGACACATATCCTCCGTATTAAAAAACTCCAGACATGTCAAGTGAGCGCCCAACACTGGCTCTTCCATGGATGTGTAATGCTGCTGCTGCCACAAATACAGTGACAGTGAGATAACGCTGCCGCCGAGATGGGCTCGCTGTCTGCCTCACTGAGGGGCCTTGGTGCAGCTGTGAGTGACAGAGCAGACAGCTCTGCCTGGTCCTTCCTGCCTGGATCCTTATTAAATCTCGACTCTCAGTGCGGGGTTGGGGGTGCAGCATCGCTGCCAGTCATGTCAGGTTCCCGGTCTGCGGACTAAATTTTGGCTCTACTGAAGTCACCCAGGGCTGGACTTGAAGGCAGACAGTGTTTCACCTCATGCTGCAGGGGGGTCCTGGAGGCTGGTTAAACATTTTCTCTGCTGGGTTAATGCTAGATGTTGGCTGAGGTGCTGCTTATGGTGGTGGGGACCGGCTGGGCAGCCCAGCCTTCTCTCCCACCCTGTGTCCCCCAGTCCCCAGCACAAATTCCATGCAATCCCATTACAACTGAAGAAGTCGTTCTGGTTGCACTGTAGTGGCGACCTTGGCGGTGGCCAAGCCAAAGACAGGGAATGTGTAGGCTGGTCATAGCTATGCTGGGTCCCTGATACTGTGTCACCTCTGTGGCACAGGGTGTCTGGTAACAACTACTAATCTCCACTTGAGCCATTAGTGTGTTTGCAGAGCAGGACGGCTCCTTCAATCTCCCAGGCTCACAGGGGCAGTTAATGATTGCCCAGATGATGGAGACTTTTGCCTGCTCCCCATGGGATAAAGTGGGTTATGGGACTCTATCCCTGACCAGCTGGGAACAGGTACCACTTCCAGCCTGCAGGTAAACTCCTCCTGCCTGGGATCCCCATCGTGCTTTGAACTGTCAGTGGGGACACCCACCACTTGAGCTGAAATTAGCCTGGTGATTAAATGGGTTAAATGCCACAAAGCAGGACAAAGTATAAATAGTAAGTAGTCCCATGTTTTGCTTGTACTGTCCTGTGTTACTCCCAAACATCCTGGGCATCACTGTTTCTGGCCCTGACTGAGGCACAGCAAAGAGTTCCTGCAGCAAATGTCTGGAGGCAGTTTCACAGGTGTAGGCTGCTTTGAGCCATTGGCTCTAACTACCCTCCTCATCCCTGGCTCCCTGCTCAGGGAGTGCAATGCTCTTACTGCAACTTAAAGCCAACCGCGCTGTGTAAACCATTAATCAGTGTTTGTTACTTGTCCCATGTGTGGGTGCTCTAATATTTACTTGCAGCACAATTGATAGTAATTTTGAACCATGTTTGTGCTCTGATGAAAGTAGGGAAATGAGCCATCAGTGTGGGCAGAACAGGAGCCATGGAAAGGGTGATGAGGACGGCTTCAGGCAGGTTCAGATCAATACAGGTGTCATTAAGGTGCAGTATCAGAGCATGTATATTGCACTGTAGCCAAAGTCTGAGCAAATGAATTAGGCAAGAAATTGCGGCAATCAGATCACAGTGATAAGGAGGTATTAAAGTGGGCAAAATGCCATCCAGGCTGAGAACTGATGTGACTCTCCCACAGACCTGGTTTTGGGAGGGAGATGCCATTAGGAGGGTTGGAAGTTGCTCAACCTATTTTGGAGTAGACAAGCTCAGAGAGGTACTTTGTCTGTGAGGTAATGTAGCAGCTGCTGACATCGGTGTTCAATGAATGAACATATCCATTGATTAAAATAGTCTTATTTCTTAACCCAGAAGTTTTGAAAGGAGTCATCATGACCTGGAGCAAGACACTGATGGTTGTCAGATTGAAGCCAGCATTTCTGTGTGTAATGAAGCCACAAAACATGTGAGTTAGAGGTTAGCCAAACTGTACTCTACCGCTGCTTTCCATTAGTCCCAAATACCCTCTTGCTGCTCCTGGCGCTCTGTATGAAAACATCTCTTATATGCTTCTGGATGCTGAGATACCATCTAAGCTGTTGCTCAAATCTCCTGTGTTATTGCTGAATTCTGGTCTATCTGTGCTCATTTGCAGCAGCTGACACTGATCGGAGACTTCAATGAAATCATCCACTGGAAGGAACTTTGGAAAATTAGGAAGACTTTTTCCCATCTGTGATGTCAATGCACAAAAATCTGTCAGCTTGATTGTTTGCTGCAAAGTCCTGCCATGTGAGGTGTTGATGCTTATTTGATTCAGCAAGCTGGTGCACGTGTTTGCTGGGATGACACTGTCCTTTTGTTAAGGAGAAACAGAGAAAATCACTAGCATGCCCCAACGCCTCATACTGCTGCTAATTCCTTGATGGTCATGGGCAAATGAAGTGCTGCAGTTTGGATGGATTTTCAGAATTTCTTGAGGGCTAGAAAAGGCAGTATAACACCCTGGTCCCTCCAGAGCTGGCAGACTGGGCTCTGCCTTCCTGATAGCTGCTGTTGGGGCCGTTGTGAGAAACTGTTCCTCTCTCTTGCAGAGGCAGAGCAATGCTAAGTTTGGGAGGGTTACTCCCTGATAGGGAGCTTGACTGTGCACATTCCTCTGTTCCCAGCTCATTATGGGACACTGTTATTTTGGCAGGTTTCACAATCGGGACTGGCAGGCACCCAGGAGTCAGTGTCCAGGCACATCCCAGCATTCCTGAGCCAGCAGCTATGAAATCTGCTGCCACAGAACTGCCCTTGTCACGGGAAGGGGTGTTGGCAGGGTCTCTGAACCACCACAGCATCCAGTGCTTGCCTCAGCCCAGCCCCACTGCTCCCTGCCCCGGGCTGCTGGACGCTCAGCCACCCGTGTCCAGCCCTCCATGCACACCCGCCCTGGGGTGAGCTGGTTTTTCAAGCGAAGCTGTGAGCTTGTATTACTCCTGGTCCCTGGCCACAACCATAGCTGATTTCACTATTGTATTGCAAAGGACTCTAAGAAATATCAAGTTATTGGTGTAACATTTCATTACTGGTCTTTTGACCTCTACAAGTCTGCAGCCTTTCTTGGACCAAAGTGGAGCTGAGGGACGATGCTTCTGGCCACTCTCACCAGAGCAACCAGCAGCCTCAAGGATTTTTTTGATTACATTAATGTGTAAATTTAGGCTTACAGAAGGAGAGTGGGCTCAGTTTGGCTATGGGGCCAGGCTGACATTTCTACAGCTCCCACACTGCTCTTGGGGAGCACCAGCCAGGTGGTCACTTTGCTGCCTAGTCGAGTAGAAAATTGCAAATGCTTCAAATAGCGCTTGGTGTTATTTTATTCATAAAGAAAACACAATTTGACACAGATGAGTGCCATGCTGACCTCTGCCTGCCTTTGTCACCAATGCTACTCCCCTTCCAAATCCCTGTGGCCTCAGAAGGCAAGCACAGCCCTCCTGTGGCTGTGAAAGCTGGCAAATTGAGTCTCATTTCACCGACTGTCCAGAAAGAAGGACAAAAAAGCCCCCTAAAAAAAACCCCAAAACTAAAGCAGGGAGGCAGCAGCATGGGAATGGGGGGCTCATTGGAGCTGCCAGCCCCAGGGCAGGGAGCCCCACTGAACTCCCCACTGCACTCCCCACTGCAGCTGAGCAAATGTTGCTCCCCAGCTGCTCCCCAGTGCACGGCTGGAAAGGTGGAATATGACACACCAGACCTCAGCAAAAAATTTCCTGCAGATTAATGAGAGCAATCAGTGACAGGGTTCAGCCCCACGCCAGTCAGTGTACAAGGCTCATTTGTCAGCGTTCAAGCTGACTGTGAAGCCTGACATCCCCCTGCGAAGGGCAGAGGGAGGCTCTCGGCACAAACCGGAACAGAGCATCCCTCCATCGGCGTGGTGCTGATGGACCTGTGGTTCTCCCTCGGTCCTAAGGAAATCTTCATCTGCCGTTCAGTGCTTTTTAACCTGGTCCCTTGCAAAGTACAGAGCACACAACACCTCTGCATGCCAGGACAAAGCAAAATTACTGCCCTGTTCTCTGTTGGCAATGCCTGCATCACCCACCTCAATGTTGTCAGCAGCAGTTAAGCTGTTGCTATGGATAAACCATTTTTTGCCTGTCTCAGGAGCTTATTCTTGCCCTGTACTGGAGGTATGGCACCACTGAAGAAAGTGAATGACTGCTCCACTGTTTCTGGGGATGCTGCTGACTGCAGGGGAAGAGTATCAGTCACTGGCACAAAAGGGCTCCAGCAGCTTTGGAGTGAATTGCTGTCATCTTGCAGAGAGACCATTAAGACATCCTAAAGTGCCTTGAAGAATGTTGTTTTGCAAAAAATGAGGCTTTTGCCACATGATTAATAGGGACAATATTTATTTCTGGTACAGTGCCATGCTGTCCTAGGGCTGCCAGGCTGCGGTGGCATCATCACTCCATTTCACAACTGGGGACCATATGTCAGGGGCCAAGGATAGTGCTGCCATCAGAAATCTACTCTTCTGACACCACCTTGCTGAGCTCTTTACCTGCCCAGGATTACTAGAATAGGTCCTTAGCTTGTAAAAATGGGGCTTGTGAAAAGTAAGGGCAGAAATGCCCCATCAGCCTCAGGTACTGCTGGTAACAAGCTGTCAAGGCAGAGTGGGATGATCTGTTCCCCGTGGGCAGCATGTGCCACCTGGGTCCTGTGCAGAGGAGACCCCAAAGGAAAGGGGCCAAAAGGGAGGAGGTTTGGCAGTTACTAAGGATAAGATGCCAGCTACGAGGCTGGAAATGCCACCATGGGCTGCAAATGAAGAAGGCAGCAAAAGAAGAGGTGAACCATCCCTGTTATTGCAGGATTCATGAGGACGCAGCAGATGCCACTTAAACAAGACCCCCAGGAGCAGAGTGAAGCAGTGAAGCCTTTAATTACTTTAATCCATTTTTGTTTGTGGACTGCTGAGCCGTCCCAGAGCCAGCAGCTGCAGCATTTCCCATGCAGGAATCTTCTTGGTCTCCCCATGAGCACATTGTGCACCTCCCTCCAGTCTGAGCCCTCTCCACAACTCCCTTGCAACCCCAGCACTGCAGGCAGCATTGGCCAGTGCCAGATAACCTCTGACCTTACTCTGGATGGACTGGCAGCATGCTCATCTGTGTCCTGCCCAGCATCCTCATCCCTGTGCTACAGCTTGTCATGCATAGACTGGTGAGATGTGCGTGGTTGCCTTATTGGCACAGAGGCTGGATGTCCCTTGCTGTGTGTGCATCCCTTTGCTGCTTTAGGGCAGAGTCAGCTGCTGGAGCTGTTGTGGATACCGGGGAGCTGACCTTGCACTGCGCTGAAGGGTGCAGCACATCAGGTTGGGGAAGGCAGCATTTTAATCTGGGCTCACTCTGTCCAAATTAGTTCCCTGTCTGCACTGAGCACATGTAAGCTCTCTCAGGACTGAAATGTCAGCCTTTTTCCAGGCAGAGTGGATTATATTAGGTGTTGGAGATGGTTTACTAATGCTGTCTGGGTACTTGGGATGGACAGGTTAAGAAATAAAGCTGTGATCTCATTCCAGGAGCTAGAGCAGCCCAAATATAATGAGTTTGGCTTCTGAGGTCTGGGATGCGCCATATTTTATTTTACTTTGAAAGCTGAAAAAGCCCAGATTAGTATCTCTGCTTAAGCAGAGTCCCCACATCGCCACCTCTGGGACTTTAAAAGGTTGAACAAGAGGAAGGCAAGAGGCAGGATGGGTCCCATGGGCAGCCAGGTACTGTGGTTTGCCTGAACAAGTAGAGCCTCTCTCCCTGGCACTGGCATGCTGCCTGTTGTTGTTCTAAACCAGCCGCAGAGCAAAGCTCCCCACTCAGCAGCAGGGCTAATCTGGGCTCATCTGACATTAGTGTAAACTGACACTCTTGGGAATTTGGGGACAGAAAACTTTCCCTGGGGAAACAGCCACTATGCAAAACCTGCATTGAGAAAACACGGAGAAAGGCAGCGGAAAGGTGAAGGTGCTTGGAAACCACCTCCTCCACTGCTGGGGGTGCTGGGAGCACCTGCCCTGCACCCTGGGGAGCTGCTGCTGCTGAGGCTGCTTGAAGGGGGTTTGCTGAGGTTAGAGGGATGTCAGCCACACACTTCTGTCCCCCATGGGGCTGATGCCCTGGAGGGCAGAGGAATCAGCAGGGAATCAGCACCAGCTCTGCAGCAACTCTGAACCAGCTCCCAGCAAAGTCTTTGCCTTCAAGCAAACAGGACCCCAGGAAGGGTCTGTGCCTTGCTGAAGCCCTGCTGTTGGCTTGGGCCCTCAGGACACTGGTGATACCAGAACAGGTTTTTTGTGAGTAGATGCAGCCTTTGAAAGTAGAAATGTCCTTGGAGCCATGCTGGCAGCCTTTCCGGTCCCTTTTGTTGTGGAGCTGGGGATTGCCTTGCACTCCACAATCCACTACTGTAATCTTGGAGTACTGTTCTGGTCTAAGCTCAAAAGGGGTGCAGCTGAGACTGCTAATGCAGACAGTGCTGGCGAGGGGTGCTGAGCCTTCATCCTGCTCTGTGCACCCCTGCAGGTCCTCTCTGTGCTGTAGCTGATGGATGGGGACATGCCTTCCAGGTCTCTATGCCCTGAGCTGTGCTGGTTCTGCAAGGGCTGGGCACCTGGACCCAGCCTTGTCCTCAGGAGGGCTGGATCCTGCTGGTTTTGCCCACCCTGGAAAGGCAGCAGAAAGAGCTGTCTTGTTTTCATCCCCCATCAGCATCAGCCTAAGGGTAAAGCCCTGACCTAGGAGCTGCCAGTCAGACATCCCTGCCTGGTGCCAGCTGGGCAGTGGCACAGGCTTTTGTCAACGCAGGCAACATTTGGGAGGCTGAAATGGGAGTGACATCTCTGACCTTTTGGTACCCATGAAAGTAAAACTGTCTCAGAGCTTTTTGGAGCTGCCAGTAAGCCGGTGTGACAGGAGAGCCTGAGAGATCCCGGCAGCATTTCAAAGCCAGGCCATTCAGTGCTGGGCTGCAGTGGGATCAGGGTGTTTCAGAAAGAGGGAACAGTGGGGAAAGCTGTCCAAAAGCAGTCTGGTCTGGTGGTCAGGAGGCTGGCATGGACTGCTTTGTATGCAGCAGGGCTTAACCGGGTGGCACTGAGCCAAGCCTGACCTAACCAGCTTATTTTCCTGCTTCCAGTAATGCCTGTACAAATGTGCAGGGCCTGAAGGTCACAACCACGTGAGCAGGGGTCTAGGGATTAGCTGTGGGCAGAGCATAGCTCCTCCTGGGTGTGTTGTTGTAGCTCTGAGCCCTGAGGAACAACCATGACTCCCCTGTGTGCTGGAGTCAGCATGCATGGGCGCCTCAGATGGGATGTTGGAGAGGCAGGAGGCTGGCTGGGAGCAGCACCTCTTGTACCTGGCACTTCTTGGAAGTCCAGAAAAACAGGTAAAATGTTTACTAGTCCCATTTCACCTCTGATTTTCCTTCTGAGTGTTGGTCACACTGGCCATTGGGTTGCTTTTTTGTATGTTTGCCCTGCAAGAGTGTCTAGCTCTGGTTTTGGAGAAAAGTCCAGCAAGTTTGCAAAATTCTGAAAGGCATCTGGTTTGGAGGTGCCCACCCCTCTGAAGGCCACAGCCTGAGCACGCGCCGCTGAGCATGAAGGGTCCCTCCTGAGGCAAAGGGCCACTGCTGTCCCCATGCCAGTAGAAGTTACTGACCTAGTATGGTGCACAAGTGTGTTCCTCTTAGAGCTGGGAGATGAGCTACAGAAGTCTAATTCCAGAGCAGGACATCACAACTGAATGGTGATGATGCATCTCTAGGCACTGATGTCATCAGCCATGAAAGCAAAATGACATCTAACAGCATCCTCAGCACAACCATCTCCAGCTGTCTCCACAGAGCTCCGACTTCATAAAGCTGCTTCCATTTCGAGCTGTTTGACCGCTCTCCCCAGGGGATTTGGAGAAAAGGGAGATGTGGGTGCTATGGGACCTGGCCCAACTCCTCCTGGTCCTGGGAGGGAGCTGGCAGCAATTTCCAGGGCAAGAAATACTCAGGGCTTACTCTCTGCTGCACCTGTGGGAAGCAGCCTGCAGGCTGCTGGACACACTCGGAACAAACCTGATGTTTCTCCCCAGAAAGTCAAACTTTGTCCTAATGCAGTGCTCTGATCCCCGCCTTGCTGTCCTGAAAAGCCCGTCAGGCCCCAGTGCTGAGCCCATTAGATGGAATTACTTAATCCAGCCCTGATGAGTAGCACCCACTCCCAGGAGTGGGTCCCTTCCCCTCTAATCCCTCGCTGCCATCAGCCGCCTTAGCACGCGCGGGGCAAAACAAGCACCACGTGAGCAGATGGTGCCTTCTCCATCATCCCGCCACTACAGCCCCAAATAGAACTGCCCCGTTACCTTCTTCCCGTGAGACGCCCCCATGGTTGGCTGCCTTGGCTGTGCTCCACTCTCCGGGCTGTGGGACCGGCCAGCTCTCTGTGGTCACGGCTCCGTCACTCCCGGGGGGATAGGCAGCTGTGCAGCTCCCGGCCCCTCGGCGGCTGCTGTGGGGAGACGTGGGTGAAATCCAGCCCGTCTGTGGTGGGGTCGGGCGGGAAAGCTTGCTTTTCTTCCCTTCTTCCAGCACGTGGAGAACTCATTTTCTTCATGCACCTAACGGCTGGCTCGCACCCAGGCTCTGCCCGGGCACAAAGGCAGCTTTCATGCTGTGGATGCCCGGTTTCTAAGCCGGGATCCGTATTTTGAGAGACTGTGGAAGATTACAGTAATTGCACTTGACAGGGCAAGATGTCACAGGATGCGGATTCGCCCAGCTGTGGGCCCGGCACCCGCAGGTCCTTGCCTGTGGCATCTTTCCTAGATGCTCCTTTGGTACTTTGCTGAAATAAACCTCAAAATATAAAGGAGGATTATCACTCTGTTACCCATCTGAATCCTGGCTCTTGGCTCCTGTTGCAGCACTGGATTTTGCAAACTTTGTTTCTGCAAACACCCCAGGCTGCCTCTTTGCTGCTGCAGTGCTGGAGCCTACTGTGACTCCAGGTGAGCCAGGTTACCTGAAGCTGCATTCTGGGAGGCTGGACAGGTCAGGCTTGTGTTTGGTGAAGACTCTGGGGGATGTGGCATAGTGAAAACCAGCCAAATAGGTGCCTATCCCTGCAGTAATACAGATTTCAGTATGCCAAGGCACTGGAAAACTTCATTTGGGGATTGCTGTCGCAGCACCCACTGTCCTTTTCAGATCTTCTAGAAAAATTAGCAAGTTCATTTGACTCCTGAATCCATATTTATACCCTGCCTCTCAGTTTCTGGATATTTGAAAAGCAGCAATTTATCAGGACACAGTGACTTTGGCAGGAATGACTCTTCAAAACACTGGCTGCTGCTGAAGATCCCTGCACAGGAGTTGCACTTTGAGCTCTCTCTGTTTCTTGCAAATAGTGATGTACCTTAGAAACTATGCCATGATGGATTCAGAGCTAGTTTTAACTGCCTGTAGTATGCCGAAACGTAAATTTCCTTTATTTTGGCTTTAAACCAGATTTCTAATGTGCATTGCGAAGGGGTAGGAAGAGTTTCCTGCAGCTGAAAGGGGCTGGTTGTTTTCAGGGCTGTAGTGGATGCTGTGCTCTGTTTTACCCCATGCAGCCACCTTGACAGCTCTTGGGCTGTTTTCAGTTTGGTTTATGAGTGAATCTAGATCCTTTGAGGGGGCTTAAAATAGTTGGCATATTTATGCTGGCAGCGCGGCAGGGCTGTGTGATGTGAGGGCTGTTGTGTCTGCTGCGTTGTGTTATTTCTTGCTGCTGCCACGGGTAGGGATGATTCAGCGCTTGGGATTAACCACTGTTGTAGCAGATTTAAGGATCGATTTATGGCAGAGGCTTCCCTCAGTGCCATCAGGTGTGTGTTAAGAGCGTGGGAAGATAAGCTGGGATAAAATACTACACCTCTTGGGGGATTCCTCTGTGATGGCTGTTTTGGAGTTTTATTTCAGTTTTGTCTTTGGAAGTTCTTCCAGGTGTTACACAATTTATTGGGGGATTTTTCCTTGTTTAGGGAAAACTGACTGATTGGTAGCATTGGATTTTGGATCCAGGTGGCCAGCACAGGACAGGCTGTGTCCTTTCCTGGCCTTATCCTGACAACACTCCTTACTTCTGTTGCTCTGGGGTGACCTGAGGGCTCAGATAACCCTGTGAACTGTCAGGAGCTGTGCTGGGGCAGAGTCAGGGAAAGCTGTGCAGGACAGCCTGTTCCCCACACAGCTCCCAGTGCTCCAGAAGAAATGCTCCACTATCACGTTATGCAAAACTGCTGGTCTGCTTCAAAGAACGAGGAAAAACCAGATACAATCATCGGAAATTAAAGTCTGTACAGGATGCAAATTCATCCCTGTCGGTGATGACAGATAAGCCCGTCTGTCAGCAGCACAGCTCATCTGATGTCAGCAGTGCTGGTGCTCAGGGAGGGTTTGGGGACAGACTGTGCTTGGGTGATGCATCCAGACATGAGTGAGGGCAGATGCTCCCCCAGGATCTGCTCGACGCTGGGCAGCAGCATGGGAACCACTCCAGGAGGACTGCATGGCTTTTCCAGCCTGCCTTTGGGCAGGGATCTTTCCCTTCCCGGTAGTGTTGGTTGGCCCCAGGTTGGGGTGTAGCTCCTGGAGCAAAGCAGGTGTGTGGGTGCTTCCAGTGGGGTGCCAGCCCAGGTGCATTATATCGCTCCAGAGTGATGTTGGCTCTGGCTCTCCTGGTAAAAGGCTCCCACCTATTGGTTATACTGCACAACTTCAGCTGCCCAAGACACCTGCAGATCCATCCCTCTCTTTCTGACGGCAAAGTCAGGCTGGCACATCCCTGGCATTATCCTAATGAGGATGTGTCACAGAGGATTTAGCTTGGATTTAACCCAGGAAACATGCAACCAGGTGGGCAAAATGCTTTGGTCTGCAAATATTACCCTATATGGCTGCATGCCATCCCTGTGGAGTTCTGGCCTTATTGTGGCTGTAGGCGACTGTGGGCATTGGCCAGAGCTCCAGGGGTAAACCACCAAGGTCTGAGCATCCCCAGGGATGACTTTAGCCTGTGCCATGTGGGGAGGGGCAGCGCCCATGTGCAGGGCTATGGGGTGGGTGACGGTGATGCTCGACTGGTGGCAGAGGACCTGGCCTCTGTGCTGGATGCTGTGCCTGTGGGGGAAAGTGTGGATTATGCTTGAAAATGGAAGTGAGAAGGTAGGGCTTTATAATTAGAAATCTCACTTAAGGAATTTAAAAAACATTCTACAAAGTTTTTAGTTTGAAGACAGAAAAATAAAATACACCAAATTGACCCATAGATGAGGACAGCTTGGCTGAAACCTGTCCAGGTGTTTGTTCAGGATCTGCAAGCACTTGTGCAGCTCTTCTCCAAGCCCTGCACAGTTCCTGCTGTGAAACAGCTGGTTCCTGGGAGCAGGCAGCAGCTGCTGGGCTGTGTGACTGGGCAGTGGAGAGGCTGGGATCCCCACGATGGAGCTGGTGTCCCCGTGTGACTGGTGGAGGCTGCCCTCTGTGGCAGACTGGAGCTTGATGCTAATCCATCTTCCTGGGGGCACAGCCCTCCATCTCCAGCAGCTCAGGCCAGCCCTCATATTTATTTGTCTCCTTATCATTTTTGATGTGCTACAGAAAAAAAGAAGAGAGAAAATTAATGAGGAGGTTGGTGGCACAATGCAAGTTCGCAACATGGGAAAAGTTGCAGCTTGGCTTGACATGGGGGATAACACTACTGGCCCTTGTCTTCTGCAGACAGGTGAGTGAGATGTGTTTCGGGAAGTGCTGTGAAGAGGATGGAGCCTCCAGAGCTTGTGTCAGGGGAGGACCACATACCTTTTCAAAGGGGGTCTTGTTCATCAGCCCTTTTGCTCCCAAGAAGACCCAGTTGTCCCGGAAGCCCAGCTTGCTCACGTGGCTGCTGCCCAGCTCCATGAAACGTGCCCGGACATTGTCATTCATCCTGAAAGAGGAGGTTGTTAGTGTGGTTGGTATCAGGCGGATGTCCTCTCCTGTCCCCTCTCTGCTGCTGGCAGCAGCATGTCCAGCTCCCCCAGCTGCAGGTTTTTGGGGAGTGCCGTGTTGCTCCCATGGGCAAACTCACTTTGTGGCAGCATCATCGTAGCTGGCTGATAGCACAAGGGTGCCGCGCTTGATCCTTTGGAGGAATGTTTCCAGTTTTTTAATATCTGGGAAAGAGGAGCATTAGGGAGAGAGAAAGGGATTCAGCAGGGACTACTGCATGGTAGCTGGAAGAGCCTCCTCTGGGTCAGTGGGAAATAGCCCTGACTGTGCTGGTGCTAGCCAGGATTTGGGGCCATGGGCTTGGGGAAAGGTGGGCTCCCAATGCTGCACTGCCCATCCTATGTTCCCACCTGGGCTCTTCTGCAGTGCCCAGGACTGATGTCCTCCTCCAGGTACAACTACAGAGGGGAAATTGATGCTAAACTTTGCTCACTAACTGTGAAATCTGGTTGCGTGAATTTACTTCCCGACACAAGAAATTAACCTGCTCGGCCACAGAGCTGCGGGCCGGGAGATTATGGCTGTACTGGGGGAATTGCTGCTCATCCCGCATCTGTGGGATGCTTGAATCTAATGCCCCATCTAGTGGCACAGCAGCCGACTGCCTTCTCGTTCCCCGTACCTCTCCTACCGAGCATCTCCCTCGTGAACTCAGCTGGAAATCCCATTATATTGGTGATTCTCCTTAAAAGTCCAGAGTTATCAAGAATAAGTTGCAAAACTAAGGAGCATAGAGGGGGATTCATCTCGAGGGAAGGCTTGAACAGAAAAGGGAAAATTGAAAGCCCCATAAGGGTTCTTTTAGCAGGTATTTTTTCATGATTCCTGCCAAAACTGGGGAGAGATCTGCTGCCACCAGGCTCTGCTCTGTGTGCCCAGCCTTGCCCTGAACTCCCTCATTTATCCTTCCATGAAAGGCAGGGAAACAAACTGCTGCTCAGCCACCACCAGCATTCAAAAACTGAGTTGCAAGTTGTAAAGTATCAGGATCAGTGTAACCACCTGATATCAGAGAGTACCTTTCTCAAATCTCAAGTGCTCTGGTTTATCCAGGTTACTTAAATTATGTTTTCCATGCTATTGTGTGTATGTAAAAGGAATGAAAAGCCAATCTTGGATGCGGATCCATTGTGAGGACTCCAGGCTTGATGGCCTCAGGGAAAGCTGGGCTTTTACCATCAAGGCTGACAATTCTGGTCAAAGTCCACTCAAATTTATCATTAAATACATGACAGAGGAGCAGCTGAAGTAGCGAGCAGCCAGCAATGTTGGTGTGAGCCCTACTGGGGAACCAGCAAGCAGCAGAATGACAGTGCTCACCTCCAGAGTACATGTCGAATGTGTCGGTGTTCAGGAGCTGCCCAGTTGTACCTGAAAGGTTAAAATTGAAACCAGAGCACAGTGAGTTTGTACTGGGGTGGCTCTAGGCTTAGCCTGGCCATGAGCCTGGAGTTCCTGCTGCAAAATGCTTTACTCTTCCCTCAGTGTGTTTTATCTGCTGCAATGGCGACTGTGTTGCTTGGAGGAGTTTGTGGAACTGTCATGCATAGCCCAGGTGGGTTTGCTCCCTTCCAGCTGGCAGTGCTTGCAACCATAATTGTGGCTGTGTGCCCCATGCAACAACAGATAAATATGCTTTTGGCTCAGCTACAGTGCCTGGGACGGGGTCCCCAGTGGCCTGTTCTCCTGGGGGAGAAGGGGACCCCAGCTGTGGGGAGAAGGGGGTCAGTGCCCGCCCGACTCACCATTCACCAGTGCGATGTTCAGGCCTCTGCCAATGTTGTTTTTCACACTGCTCATGAGGCTGGAAAGGAAAGCACAGAGCACAGTGAGTGCAGGGGTGCCCTGGAGATGCTGGTACCAGTGCAACTGTGATGGGGCAAAGTGGATGGAGACAGCAAAATGCCCCAGAAGCATAGCAAAGAAATCTATTTACAGATTTTTTTTCTAACCACAAATACACTGTGATGGCCATTGATGTGCGCATAAGAGGCCAAACTGAAGGCCAGGCCTGCCACGGCTGCCCTGTCCCTGCCATGTGCTGCTTACACCAAGTCTTCGAAGCAGATGGAGGGTCCCACCACGTTTGCAGCACCACTGATGATCTTGAAGGCAAAATAATTCCGGGGGCAGCTCTTCTGGTTCCCACACTTGTGCCGTGGCAGCTTCTCACCTGTGAGGGAGGAGCAGAGCTGCAAGCCATGGCATCAGCCCCATGGGGGACGCAGGTCATGTTCCTGAGGGGCTGGGCAGGACTGGAACTGGGGACAGTGGCCCACTAAGGGGGAAACACCTGTACTGGCTTCTTGCATGAAACTGGCTTGTCCTGAGGCTGGGACCAGCTTCTTGTTTGAAGTTTACAGTGCTGAGGCTTGGGGAGGGAGGTATGAGCAGGTGCTGCCAGGTGCTGGTCTGGGTGTGAGCAGTGGGATGGGACAGCTGATGCCAAAATGATCAGAGGGTGTGTGCCAGGAGCATTTGGAGTTGGCATCCAAGGCCAGCTCCTCAGGGCTTTTCTGCCCAGTGTTTCCCCATTCTTAGTCAAGGCAGCGACCTGCCTAGCAGGGGCCCATGATCTTCTTGCTGTGACCTGGGGGTGTTTCTGCTGGGGCAGGGGGATCGCATGAAAGTTTGTTTGCTTGCAGAGCCCGCCAAAGACCCCACTCCTGTGTGCAATAGCAAAATCCCCCTGTGCTCGGGGGGGTGGGATTTTTGCCTTGGGGAAGAGGCTCTGAGGGCAGCTATTGCATGTCCACCAGCACCCTCAGCCCTGGAGTGCAGCTGTGTGACGGAGATGAAGTTGAGAGTGGTACTCACTGCTGGGCTTGTTCGTGGCACCTGTGGGTATTAAGCAGGAGGGTTAGACACACCAGAGAGCAGCTGGCTCTTCCCCAAGCCAGGAGCAGCTGTTCAGGCACCAGCTGTCCAGAACTAGTTCCTGTGGCTGCAGGCATCCCTAGACCCACCCGCCCCAGTGCAGTTTCCCACCACGCTCTCCCCTCCCTGCCCTGGTGATCAGTTAGTGGCTGTAGCCTTGGCCAGAGATTGCAAGTGCAAATATTTGTGGCAACTATATCCAGCTCTGGCGGCTGGCTCGCAATGGAACCTCTCACACCCTCCCTCTGGGTCTGGCTGGAGCCCTGCTGGTGCCTCACCGAGCCAGCTCCGCAGGCTGATGGCTTTCCAGCTGTGGTGGAAGTACGTCTGCATGATGAACCATGTGCCCAGCAGTGTGATGAGCAGCACCACGTACCGGATGACACCTGCGAGGTGTAGGAGAGGAGCCGGTGAGAGCAGCAGGTGCAGCTGGGTCGGGGACTGGGGCATCCCTCTGGTTTCATGGGTCCTTGGTCTGTGTGCCCCAAGGTTACCAGGCGCACAGTGACAGCCAGTCCTTACATGGTGTGGGAAGGCAGCTAACACTCCTTCACCATCTAAATGAATTCTGATCTCTTAATTAATATCTCTAGAGTATGTGGTGATGCTCAGACAGGCATTACCGTTCTACTGGGAGGAATATTCGTATTTCTCTCTACATTAAAGTAAACCTGCTAATTGCTCAGAAAGATATGTAAATCCAAATATTTCTTATGTTCCCAGTGCTGGGAAGACTGCTATGCCCCAATTAGTCACTTGCTACAGCCGAGCAGCTGCTGATACAAATGTGATTGGCATTTGGCTTTAAAGCAGCGCTCATCAGAGCAAAACGTTCCAGTCCTGCATGGAAAGAGAGTAGAAAAATGTACTTTTATTGCAGCTGAATGGCTCTTATGGAACCAGGAGCGTCTCAATAGCCATCTCTTCCCAGTCACAGAAGGTTTCACTCGTAAAAATACAACAGGCTGAAATCTACACAAATCTTGTAAAAACCTGATTCTTACACAAAGGCCCTTTCCCTTGTCCCTGGCAGAGGAAGGTCAGGGTAGCTGGGCTTGGAAGGCATCATGTAAATGAGAAGGAGGCATAAAGAACTGTAGAAAAATGGACAGAGAAAAGTAAATATGTCTCCCTCACCTGATACCCGCATGGTGTTGGGGAGAGAGACCACAGCTTAGGAAGAGTGGCCAATGGTCAGAGGTCACCCTGAGGAAAAGAAGGCAATACCATAAAGCATATCTGTAACCCACCAAAGCTAGGAGATTCTGGATGAAAAGATAACAGCTATGTTTAGTCATACTTGTAATATCTAAGGTGTCATTAAAGATGTACAAACTCCTATCAGGCACATGTGCTTAGTCCCACTCTGGTTAAGTTTTGGCTCTGTATACTGGAGCAGGCTGCACTGATGGAGCTCGTCTCCCTCTGACACCTCAGAACCCTTCCCTGTTTCCTTCTGCGGCCCCGTGCACTCCTGTTTCACGTCCTATTCTTGGTAACGGATCAGGCCTTTCTATTCTGCTGATGAGGTGGATACTTTCAGTCACTGCTTTGCTGCATTTCTTTCTAGGATGATGCAAAGTGGGTTTTCAATATTAGGGGTTGCAAAATGCTGTCTGAGGACAAGCTGTGATCTGGTCTTGCCCAGTAAGGGGAACCTCTGGGAACAAGCTTGTTCTCCTTCAGATCCAAAGGAGAAAGGCAGAAGGGCAGCTCTGCTGTGCTGAGCAGAGCAGGCAGCTTTGCGGACATCCAATTTAAAACCAGAATTATTTCCACTTGGCCAAATCTTGGAGCATCTTCACCCGCAGGGATGGGGTGTGGTTGTAATTTGGAGCATGAACTATTTCCTACCCGAGTGAGTCCATCTGCCGACCTCTCTCCCGCTGCCACCCTGACCGATGGGACAGGCACCTGCCACCCCACGCACTGGGCTCCCAGGGGCTGGGGACCCACTCCTACCTTTGAAATTCCGGGCTGCAGTCTGCTGAACTCTGTCCTGGAAACCACGCTGGAGTCCCAAGGCAAACTGTCACTTGTGAGATGGGTGCTGTCACTGCTGGGTAATGAGCCCGATGTTAACTGAACAGCCCTTTAAGTGACGTTTGACAGAAGATTTGTAAAAGGGCCGTGCTGAGAGTTGCTTTTCCTGTTTGATGGGTAAATAAGGAGCAACGGGTTTTAGCAGGGCTGGGCTGAATGTTGATTTCAGCCTGAATGTTGATTTCAGCCTGCTGCGTCATGAGCAAAGGGAGAATAGCTTTGCCTCCTGCCCAGCCCTGCTCCGGGTCCCCTCCCAGGGCTTGCTGTGTTGCTGACCGTGGGTGTGGTGCAGTGCTCTGCCTCGGACCCCGGGCGGGACGGACCTGCATCCCCCCTCGGTGCCCTGAGGAGATGCTCCCCTTGCTTTCCCCTACACGCAGGGGCAGGTTGTGGCATCACTGTCTGGGATTTTCAGTGATGTTTCAGCTGTCTAGAGCCCGGCACCGCTCCCTACGAGCGCCCTCCGCTGTGCCCACATCTGCTGGGACACTGGAGCAAGGAGGATCTACTGGAGCTGCTCCAGCAAGGAGCTACAGCCTCTCACGGGAGACTGCCCTATCTGCATTTTAAAGAAAGCCTTGGAAGGTATTTGTGTACCCTGGTGTATCACGACAGTGTGTTTTTGATAGTGTATCAGCCAAGCTCACTGGCTTCCCAGCAGCATCGCCCTTCTCTGCCCCGCAGCTGTTCATCCCAGAGGGAAGTGTCTCTGAGCAGGAATCTGTCCCTGTGGGAGGTGACAGGGGGAATCCGTGGTGCCCGCAGCCCTTCCCCACACCACCTTGTCCTGGTCCATCCCAGCCAGCCCAGCACAATGTCTTTTAAGCACATTTTAAAACTTACTTTGGAGCTGGCATGAACAAGCCCATTTCACTGAGCTGGTCAAAGAGCCACAGACCCGAAAAAGGACATTTTAAAGGACTTGGAGGGCAAACACTGCCTGTGGCTGGATCTGGAGGGGCAGTACCAGCCTCTTCCCTTTTGCTCCTTTCAGCATGAAGTTTTGATGTTTTTAAACGTCAGGACTCTCTCCCAGTCCTGGCTCCCCATTCCAGTGCCTGATCTAGTGATGGTCAGAAAATGGGGGCAGTCCTCAAAATCCCCCCTTGGCAAGACACAAAGACTTCAGAAGTGGTATTGATTTGCTTCAGGAGATTGTTGACCTCCCCCCAAAAGCCACGAGCAGAGCCTGAAGCTGCTGAGGATTCAGACCTGGACTGTGATTTGAGCACACGGAGTGGAGCAAAACTCCACTGGGTTTGCAAAACCCTCCCTGTTTGGTCCCCACCTCTACAGCGACCATTGGCCTCACAGGGGCCCATTGCATAGTTCTCTCCTTCACCAAATTTGTGGTTTTTCTATGCACATATTGATTTCATTGCAGAGGAAGAGAAATGGAAAAATAAACCAATAAATGCCAGTGCTTTAGGGAAGTAATGTATTTATTTGGGCTATTTATCATCACCTTAATCCCAGATAAAATTTATTGTGTGAGGTTTCTAGGTGGTAAAAATCCTGGAACCTGGTTGCATTTCAAGAGGGTAGTCCTGTCCTGGGATTTATATGATTTTATTTTTTAATTGCCTGCACTGATTATTTTTTTTTTCTTCCTAGCATTGTGCCAGAATAAAAGACACCTGTGCTCTGGCATCTGCCAGAGACCTGCTGGCAGGAGAGGGAGAAAGGAAGGAACTGTTTCAGGTGTTAAACAGAGTTATTTGTCTAATAAACCTGAAACTTATTTGCTTAAAAACCATTCCAGGAACAAAAAAGTTCTTGGACAAATATTGCTAAAGAGGTTTCTGGCATTGTAAGGCGAAGGCTCCACCCAAGCCTGCTCTGGACTGAATTGCCACTTAGTGGAGCTGAGTTACTGCTGTCAAGAAGAAGCCCAGGGAGGGTTTCCAGGATTCAGCAGACAAATGTTTCTGTTGCATTCAGGCACTGCAGGAAAACTTCACTTCTCTTCCCCACAAAGTTCTGCCTTTTTTTTTTTTTCCTATTTTTTTCCCCTTCTTTGGAGCCCCACATGTCCCTCCCCTTCCCAGCATGTCCCTGATTGTGAACATGATCATTTTACTGTGGGGTGGGGAGATGTGGCTCCAAAGAGGGTGACTTCTAGATGTCATCCATGCCCATACCTGCTGAATCACCCCTCCAGCAGTCAGGAGTTTCCTGCAAAACTGAATGCAGGGGTGCAGAGGAGGGACTGTGTTGAGTGGGTGCACATCCACCCTTGTGTTCAGGGCTTATCCCACCACAGGAGAATGGACGATGCTACAATGCCATTTTCAGTCTCAAAAGGAGTCAAAACGACTGAGTTTTGCCACGTTCCTCAACAGAGGGTGCTGTTTGCCAGAGGGCTTACAAATTCCTTCGCTCATAAAAATGCTTGGCCAGCTACTGGATCCACCAAATGGCTCGAGAGGACATCTTATGGCAAAACTTTCCCCAGCACAATGCACTAGTTATTTGGGGTGTTGACCAATGTTTGCTGCTTTCTACTAGAAAGCACTTGGCACCTCATTTCCTCCTACCCTTTAATCTAGTCTGATTCCTCAAAACTCCCGATGATGCCATCAGTTTTTAAAAGAAAATAATTTCCTCCCTACTGGTGCTATGTGGGCAGCAAGACTGGGTGTCTGCACCGTCTCTTTTGGCAGTGCAAGAAAAAACACACAATAACCTGAGCAGCAGCTTGAGCTTGGACAAGCCACACACTTTGCATAGTGGACACTCTGCAAATTCATCCATAGCCGTGATGGATAAAGGGCTTAGACCTGGACCCCACATCACACAACTGATTCCACCACATCATGGATACCCATTAACACAGGTAGTTCATTAGTTCTGACCATGAAACCAGCACAGCTGCACCTCATGGAGAGAATGCCAGCACATGGGGCTTCCCCTTCACCTCCAGCCTAAAAGGAAGAACAACAACTAAAGCCTTCTGCATGCAACATTCTAACCTGCCAGCAAGTCAAAAGAAAAGTGCTGCAGAAATGCATTATTTCAGTCATGCTCTAGAAACCACATTCCCCCAGTCAGGGATGGGACAAGTCTACGTACCCGTCAGTGTCCTGGCCACGGTGTCCCTCTCCACTGGCTGTGAGCGTGCTGGGGCATCCCAGGAGGCTGGGGCACCATGTGCTGAGCAATGTGGTGGTAGAGCTGCCCAGCCCTCTGTGACTCATGGCACCTCCCTGAGCCTTATCTCACTGCCTGCTGTGGGGCTGGGGACCCTGACGTGTTGTTCCACAGGGCAGAGTGGCCGGCAGTGGTTGGGAGCAGCTGTCCCATGGGAGGGAGAAAACAGTCATTCCCGTGGCCATGAGCTCATGTGTTTTCTTTGAAGGTTTTCTCCACTTTGGCACTTGCTTTTTTGGCACATCAGAAGAGAAGAACCTCTCTGAGGGCGGGCACCAGCCTGACTCTCTGCCCTTGCACCAAACCAGCACATTGGGCAGCGTGGCTGATGGAGGGCGCTGCAACGGGAGGGGGTGGGCATGAAGCCAGGACTGGTGTTCCCCCGTCTGGGGTAAAAGCAGAATAACCTGATCTGGAAGGATTTCCCCTTGGCTCTGCTGCACGTGTGAGGGCTGGCCCTGAGCGCTGCTTTGCTGCCTCTGACTTGCAGAAGCCTGGAGGTTCCTTTTTCAAATAAGCATTTATTTATTCAGCAACAGGCCTGAACTCTGAAGGAGTCCTGAGTTAACTACAGATATAGATTTAGGCTGTTTTCTTTTTAATCATTTATTGTTATTATTATAGTTCAGAAGGAAGAAATCACTCCTTGGAGACTCCAGCCCTGCAGTTAACACTAGAAGCCCTATATATTTTCAGAAGCCGAACCTCATTTACCTGCCAGCAAGAACAAAAGTGTTCCCATTCCTTCTTTCTTTTTTCCTTTCCATTCCCATCACTTAGAAGAACCAAATGGCTTCTCTTGGAGCTTTTAAAGCAATTTCCATTTCAGAACCAGTGGAGGAGATGCAGGGCTGGCAGTGAGAGTGCTGCCTTTGGGACTGCAGCTTGAGAGGGCTGGAGCAGAGCCCCCGTGGGACCAATGCCTCTCCCTGGTAATTAGTTTAATACCTGAGGGTGATGTCTGCATAAAGTTGTGCACTGAGCTTTTTTTTCTCCCCTCAACTCTGGTCTCCAGAGCTGGGCAAGGGGTGCAGAGAATGCTGAACACCAGGGGAAATCACAGCCCCCAAACCAAACCCTTCCAGACAGGGAGCAGAAAAGCAAACACATGGCTGGGCTCTGCTTTGGGATAATTATTGCCCTCAGAAGGAAATCTTAGCTGCAGTGAGAGTCTGAGCTTAAACAGCACAGTCTAAATCAAAAACCTCCCTCTCCGGGGAAATATCCTTCCCATTAGTTTGTTTAGCTGTTGGCAATAACTGGCTCAGCTCAATAACCAAGTGCCCCAAGGCCTGGTGTGCAGCAGCATGAATGCCTGCTCCATCCACCCGCTTCCTGCCCGTCCAGGAGCTGGCCTGCAGCAGGGGGATTGTAGTGCCCTGGGGGAGGTCAGTTACTTGATGAATTTCTCCTCCTGCTTCAAGAAACCTGAGGGGTCCGAGTCCTCTGTGGAGATGGAGGCATTGCTGCTGCTTGCAGAGGAAACAAGCAAAAAACATCAGCAGGGCCAGGAGCCTCATCATCATAACAAAGAAATCTTGCATGAAATGCTTCTGCTCTCTGGACCTGCACATTTCATCCAAGATGTTTCCCTGAAACCACAGGAATGGATGGAGAGCCGTGTGCTTTCCTTGTGGGATGTGGCTGTGGCACAGCTCAAGTGCTGGTGCTGGCATGGGGAGCCCTCATGTCCCATCCCTGCATCCTGTGGTACCCCAGGTTTTGCCTGTCCCCTGTGGCACACAGCAGAAAGGGGCTTTTGAATGGACCCTTTTTTAATAACACCTGACTGTAGTGAATGTAGCAAGTGCTAGGAACAGGGCACCTGCTTGGTCTCAGCACAGCAAATAATTAACTGGTGCAGTGCAATGGAACTACATCAGTCTCATCCACAGGCTCCCCCTGGGGGTTCTGTGTGATACAGAGAAGGAAAGATTAAGAAAAATTAATAGATATGATATCAAAAAGGTGCCAGGCTACGGAATGAATCATCTGTGCTGCGATGAGCACTGTCATAGGATTGGCAGGAGTGAGCTGGCAGGCAAGGAGCTGCTCTCCTCCTCCTCCTCCTCATCCTCCCTCCACATGTCAATGCTGGGTGCATGGGCTCTGAGCAGATGGTGGGAAGCATTGGGGCACTGGCAGCTCCTGCCAAAAAGCCCCAGTGGCTGCAGGACTGTCTCCCCCAGGATGTGAAAGCTCAGCACCAGGAGGAGGCTTCCCCCAAGATCCCTTGTCTATGGGGGTCTGCAGTGCCCAGGGACACGCTGCTTTTCAGGGATGTGCTTTCTGGGATGAAGTCATGACAAATTCTCTTAGGAAAAGTTTGGCCACTGTCACTTTGCAGACTTTGTCGTGACAAGAGCCATGGGTGTGTATGGTTTCAGGTTACTCATGCTAAGGTAAGCTATGTACTGCAGATGTTAAGTTCCCTTTTAAAGGGTTTATTTAGTGTTAAAGATCATCTGCACTTCCTGCACAACACGTGTGAGCGGTGGGTGAGGGCGAGGGTTGTCCCTGCAGCCCACACTTCCCACCTGTGCTGCTGAGGGGGATTATTCAGCCACCCATAAACCATCCTGTTCCTGTACTCACCTCTCCTCTCCCACTTTTGCAGAGGTCAATAACCAGCACTATTTCATTGACCAAAGAGTGAATCATGCCAGCAAACTGTCAGGGAACATATGCCATAGGTTTCAGGGGTGACTGAGCATCCGGGTGAAACCCGGCAGGGTTACCTTGTGCTGGATGGGAAGAATTGCGTGAGGACGAAGTTTGATAGGAGGAGTAATATAACAATATTGGACAAGGAGGTGAAGAGGCAGTTTCAGCCGGGGATTCAGGCGCTGTTCGGCTGGGCAGGGGCTGCTGTGCTGTCCGCGGCAGCGCGGCGGTGCCGGCTATTGGGGGTGCTCTTGTGCAGCGCATCCTGCGCCCGGCCGAGCCCGGCGCGCAGCTCACCGCCGGCTTTGCTGCCAGGAGAGAAAAAATAAATAAGGGAAATCATAACCGCTTTTGTCATTAAAAGAGAAATTAGCTTGTGCAGTGCTAAGCCCCCGGTCTGCGGGCCCGGCGCAGCCAATCTGCTTTTATTGTTTTGCAGGACTCCTCTGAAACCGAACGATGACAAATACCAGGAATTAGCACAGCGTAATTACTCCATATTAGCTGCATTCACAGTATAGACACGGATCATAAACAGCTATTGATTATTCCTAATTTCACGTTTTTAACATTCTGAAATGCAGCAATTATGCCTGTCCGAGGGAACTAGTACTCTTTCAACCCCCCAGGTTCACAGCCGCTGTCCTTCCTTTAAGAGACTTTTTTACTGCTGAAAAAAACCCATTCAACACAAATCCCTCCCTACTTCTGCAACAAAATGCCCTTCCCATTCTGCCTCCCACAGTCACCAAATCCCTCCGGCTTTCAGCCCAGAGGTTGCTCCTTTTTCTGCCAGCTGCCTCAAGACACAGGTGTGTGCTTGGTGTGTTCTGTAACCCCTGGGCCACAGCTCATTCCACCCTGGGCCATTGCAGAGCCATCAGCAGCTCTGGCTCTCGGTGAGGGTGTCGTAGAGATACTGGTGGAAAGAGGCCTGGGCAGCACCAAGGCTCGCGGTCCATCTCCTGTTGCCGGTTGGTCCCTGCAAGCTGGGCTCATCTTTAAGCATCATCTCTTTTTTTGAAACATGGTTGCATGCCAGGACATGATTTCCACAGCTAATTTGCGCCTCCGGTGAAATTGTGTTGGGGAGCCTCTGTCTCCAGCTGGGTAATGCCTGCGTCCTCCCCAGACAAGCTCCGTGAGAGAGACTGGTAGACCTCAGCATTTTCTTGCTACAGACTGCAAGCAGTATTCAAAAAATGAATGCAGATATAAATTATTAAAATTTGCATGGGAAATTTCTAACCCTATTAGTATCATATCATTAAATTTGTTTCTTACGCACAGGCAGTGATTTCATTACAAAGGGCAGCAGAGCATAATGCCAGCTCTGCAACACTGATTGGGTCAATTAATGATGAGAGGGGAAAGATCCCGTTGTTTACCAATGCCAGGGCCTTGGGACTTTTCCCTTTGCTTTGCCCCTAGTGTATACTGGGGGATGGTGGGTGACTGCCACCAGCCACGTGCTGCGCTCACAGATGTGCTGGAGTGCTAAGTTAGGGCTGAGGGGGCTCAGCCTGGAGAAAAGGAGACTCAGGGGGAACCTTATTGCTCTCTACAACTACATGAAAGCAGATTGTAGCCAGGTGAGGGTCAGTCTTTTCTCCCAAGTAAAAAGTGACAGGACAAGAGGAAATGGCCTCAAGCTGCATCAAGGGAGTTTTAGACTGAATATTACGAAGAATTTTTTCAGCAAAAGGGTTGCCAAGCATTGGAACAGGCTGCCCAGGGAAGTGGTTGAGTCACTGTCCCTGGAGGGATTTAAAAGATGTGTAGATGTGCCTCATGGGGACATGGTTCCATGATGGACTGGGCAGTGCTGAGGGAACGGTTGGACTTGGTGATCTCAGAAGTTTCTTCCAACCTAAACAACCCTATGATTATAAGATTCTATAAAGGCATGAGGGTCCAAAAAGCCTTTGGTCTGAAGCAATTCCTGCTGCTGGTATGGGACAGGGAGTTATTTATTCCAGGCAGTGACTGTGGCCATCGAGAAGCAGCAGCAGCAGCTTTTTATTGCATCCATTCCTAGGACACTGAAGAAAGATTATGTATGCTTGCACCATGCCAGCTTTTTATTGGATTGCAGGCAGGGGTTAAACTGATCCTTGTCAGCACAAATATAATGCCCAGGGTGATGGGAGCAGCATAAATTGAGGACAAGAGGTGGCCACTTTTACCGATGCTCTCAAGAATGCTCTGCTGTTTTACTGCATCGTTCGCTCTTTAATTGGGACATTTCCCTCTGGCCAGGGGATATCTTTCCTTTTTTGCCAATGAGGTGCAATAAATAAATGGGCTGAGACACAGACTCTGAGGGGAGGTGAAGTGCAGAGGGCAGATGAGTGACTGTGCCAGAACCCCTTGAATCTCCCCAGTTTGCCACAGTGCTATCTATTTTGATACATTATCCCCAAGATGGGGATAGAGGGTCTGTCCAATGGTGGCGAGAGGTCCACAGTGGTACCAGTCACACAGGTGGTCCACCTGTTTTTCACCTCCATTTTTCCCAGAGTACTCACATCAGGTGGTGATGGTCCTTGGTTTTGGGTCAGTGGGGTGTGTTTTTGTGGCAGTTCTGATACGTCTGTGTTAGTGAAATGCAAATATTCAGAAGAACATATGTCAGTCCTGAGCACTGGGCTGGCCAGATTTGCTGATCGGTGATGGCAGAGCAGGACTAGGGGGATACATGATCTGAGGGCTCCAAACTGCCTGCTATTTGCTGTAATTAGGCAGAGTGAGTCATTATGGGCCACCCCATGTGGGTAACAGCAGTGGGAAACATGGTGACATTGAGTATGTGAACCCATAGGTGGGGATGCAGCGTTGGGGGAGACAGACACTGTCAGGGCCTTTCCTTGGCTGCTCTCGTGGCCCCATTGGATCCATTGCTGGGGTGACATGGAGTGTCTCAGCACACTGACTGGATGCTGGAGGGCACTTTGGAGGTTCGTTTGCTCCTCTGTGCCTCCCCAAGGAAAAGTTGTGGGGGCCAGGTCTGGTGCATGTGATGGGGTGTGCAGGGCTGCTGGCACTTGGTGCTGTCAGTGGTGGCAGGAAATTGCTAATGACACCAATTGTGGATTGTGGGTTGGATCCCTCTATGAGCCATTCACTTAAGAGTTGGACTTGATGATCCTTGTGAGGGTCTCTTCCAACTCAGAACATCCTGTGAAACCTGTGAAAATACACTGTAGTTATTGCCAGAGGTACCTTTTCTGATTTGGTGGATGATGTAGCGGGAAGCCCTGAGAGCCAACCCATCATCCTCACAGGGACTCCTCTTTCTGGGAGAGCACTGTGTACTCCTGAGTTTTGGACTAGCACCCCATGCTGGTCTGAACACCGTCCCTATCTACAAAGGTATGTGAGGGATACACTTAGAGCAATATAACAGCCCTCTTGCCGTCGGGAGCCATTGCACAGGATCCGAACTTGCAGCCAGAGCCAAACTACATTGATGCCAGTCTCTCTGAATCTGGTTCATGCTAAAGCACAGCCTTAAAGCCTGTGGCTGCCAATCCAGGGCACGTGCAGCCCCCAAAACCCTGCATGCCATGGGGGTTTGGCACATGGCCACTCCAGCCTGGGGCTGAAAGGCAGCTGGGCGGTAAGTAAGGTCCTCATTCAGCTGTCCTCTCATTTTTATTTACCCACAGTAGTAGATTAACTAGATGTCTTCCACTCCCCACCCTCCCTGTGCTGGCAGCAGAGGAAATCCTGCCTTTGTGCTGCTAATGGACCTCACTGATCCAGTAAACATTACAGTGCAGACAAAATGTCTCTTTAGAAGTGCAATAGAAATTCAAACTCTCCACCGAGAACAAAGCCAGTGGGGCTTTTTGCATCTCCTGTTTTTATTGTATTCTGTAACATTTGTAAAGTAGATCACTTTTATCGAGGGAGTCTATCTTCTCTCCCAAGCTGTAATTCCTAGAATTCTTATAGACGATTTCTGCTCACAAAGGAAATAAAAGATAGAAATATGATGCTCTCTGACATTTGAACACACTACTGAGAATCTGAATTAAAAGGAACAAACTCAGAAAGTATCATTTATACAGCAATCAACTTTAAAAAGTCACCATCTGCTAAGAGTTACCACCCGGTGTAGCTGTATCTTTATTGCTAGACAGAGAATAGGAAATAACTCAGGGAACTCTCCTGCACCTGCTGGGTTTTTCCTGGCTCTGTACACACTCTGAGCCGCGGTGGCCCTTGTGCCGCGGGGTGCCTATTGCAACTCTCCTTTTTACTGCAGCTCACCACAGAATATAAATCTGAATACAGGTGCCTTTAGGAGGAATGATTTGGGGTTGCTCAAGTTATAGCACAATGTCATCTTTTCAGAAAGTCTAAAGGGCAAAAGAAATGACCAGAGCTGGGCTGAAGGACCTGGCTGGAGTTCATATTTAGAAATATGATTTTTTTTCTTGCTTTCGGCTCACCTCCTTGCTGTCCCCCACCCCAGTGACATTTCCTGGCTTCTCAGAGCCCTTTCTAGTTTTGTCTTCGTATTTCAGTGTAATTGATCATGATATTACCAATTTCTCTGCCCTGTGCAACCTGACTAGTCCTCTCTGTGCAATTTTTATGCCTCATTTTGGTCTTTCACTGCTCATTGTCTCATAGAAAGGTTGTGAAAGTTTTGATACAAAGATTTCCCATCAAATTTTGTCTTCCACCAAGACCACTCTGTGTTCAGGTGACAGTGCAATTTAATCCTCTCTGTCATTCAGCCCAGTGTCACTCACTCTGTCCTGGAAATTGTGATGGTTTCCCTTTGACCTCTCCATGAACAAGACTCAACTATGCCAACACAATTGCATATACAATTTTGAGTCTTTGGTTTCTTGGAGTGAACTGTGAACTGAATTACATTCATGAGGTGTATCAGCTGAAACAGCATGAAGACACTTGCACAAGTTATTCCTGCATTGTCTGCCTTGAGTTTTATACAACAGCACCGGGTGCTGGGAAGCTGCCATGGCTTTTCCCCACCATGCTTCCCATCACTGTGCCATCACTGAGCCCTATCACTGCCCGTGCTGCTGAGAGGCATCATCACATTTTGAGCTGATGCACCAGCACAGACCGTGGCAGGCAATAGTATTTGCCTCTCCTTTTAGGACTTTTAGGCCTCTCAATCCCTTCCTCAAGAGGCCACTGTGTCCTTTCTGCTTTCCAAAGTCTTGTCCTGTTGCAGAGGCTGAGTAAGGGATGGTAGGAAGTCTTTGGTGACATATTAGTTTGTGCCTGGTGGGGAAAAATATCTTTTGCTCTCACTCTCAGTTGTCCATTCCTGTGTGTGTCTGTAGCATTGTGCTGGGCTTTGGGAATGAGAGTGCCTGCAGTCCTTGTTGACTTGCTTTCAGGGCTTTAATTGCATTTAATCACAATGGTGTAATTAAAGTTTGGAGGCTTTATTTGAGGGCAATAAATTAGTTAAACTAATTGTGGCTTCTTGTATACAGAGATACCCTTGGTTTGGCAGAAGGGCAGCCAACATATGCTCTGATAACAAACATTTCCAGCCTGACCTGTGGGTCTGGAGTGTCCAGATCCCTGGGGCTTGATGGTTGGTGTTGAAAGATGTGAGGCTGTGAGTGTCTTCTGCTCACTTTCTATCATCATCTCTGTCATAATCTCATTTATTTCAAAATTAAATAACTCTTTAAAAGCTGGATGGGAATCTGGTGTGAAGCACGTAAACCTGCACAAGGGCAATTGCCAAGTACCAAAATTGTCTATTCAAGGTTAAGTTTTAAATTTTTAAGCTTCTTTTAGGTGAAGGACAAACCTCAGGAATTTTCAGAAAGCAGGGTGACACAGCCTTGAAGAATATCAAATAACATCTCTATTTTTGCCTGTAAGTCAGCTGCCTTGGGAGCCCACGCTACCATTTCATTGGTGACCTGCTTTGGATTTATCACTAGGAAAAATCGACATGCACTGAATTGTCTATAATCCTTCCTCAGATGGAGGGGATTGAATGAGCTGGGATTTTGTTTCTTTGTTGAGATGAAATGTAATTACTTTATGGGCTTTGCATTGGTGTGTTAAATTCTGCCAGTATTAAAGTGTGATACAAGCTATAGAACTGTGCCGGTTGCCCAAGATTTATGGAATAAAAGGTATAATTTCACACTTCACTGCATTTTATTTTGAAGTTGGATCTTGATGTGCTTTCCAGTTGTTTAGATGTGTTTATTTAGCCTTTACTCTTGGTTGAGACAAGTATGCTGAGGGATTTGATGAGCAAGAGGCTGGAGTTGCCTTCCTCGCTTCCCAAAGGAGATGCCTGAGAGAGTGTGAAGCCCCGTGCTGCAGCCCTGACCCAGCAACCCTTACAGTGAAAATACACCAACAGCTCAGGCATTATGGTCTCAGAGGGTGAAAAGTCTTTCTTCTGTCTGCTGCATTTCAGTAGTTTGTTTTCCCAATAGCTTTGCTGTACACAGGAGGATGTTCGGCAGTGACGCAGTTCAAAGCTATCACAGCAGCAGTTTGGTGCCAGCGTGAATGGCTGATGCTGCTAAAAGGAATGGTAAAATTTGCAAAAGCCCAAATTTCTCCAGTGTTTTTCAGGCCAGACTTGAGTAACATGTCACAGAGATTAACTCATGACTGAGGCAGTGCATGATGCTGTTGTCCCACCAATAAATGGTACTTCTAGAGCATCCAAAAAGTCCCTGCTGGTGAGACTCCTTACAACTGGTCTCCTGTGTTTGGCTCTAGAGAACTGATGACAGAACTAATGGCTCCCCTTAACGAATGAACACACACACACACACACACACACACACACACACACAGAGCGTACAGTGCACCAAGCTGGTTCCAAACTGCCTGCTCTTCTGTCAGTACTACTTCAAAAACTGTGTGACTTCAATATCCATCAAATTCTGTGTAGGGCAGCATCGCAACCAGTTCATTTTTAGGAACTATTCCATGTGCCATCTGGTACCCCTGGCTAATTGCCTGAAAAACTATGAAGAATTTTTTTCATGCAGTTCTACAAGAAAAATCCATTTTTTTTCCCCCTTTTATTCCCACTTCCAACAGTCATTAAGTATCCATCCATAAGCTGCATGAAGAAGTGATGTAGTTCCTAATGGGTGAGAGTCAAAGCCCTTGGGCTGCCAGGGGTTCCTCACCCATGCTCTGCCTTCCTTGGGAAGGGGAAGTGTTAAACCAGACTGAAGACGCTCAATTTTAACAGCCCATGAAACCCGAGGTCCTAATGCTGCCTGCACTGTGGTGAGGTGCTGTTCTTAATACCTCAGCAATTCTTTCTCAAATAATGTAAGTTTGAAGACACTGTCAAGCTGCCGGTAAGTGCTGTCCCAGCACACCAGTGCTGTGTGCTGGGGAGCAGCACTCTTTGCACCAAGGCTGCTCCTGTGGCTCTGCGGGTGCATCAACGCACAGTGCACTGGCTTTAAACCAAACCATTTCCCCGGGGCTCGTCAGCACCTTTGTCCTTTGAATGACTCTCCCAGCTCCAGTGTTAAACCACTCTTCCAGGAGGAACAACTGCTTTTTCAAGAAGGACTCTGATTTTGGAAAGGATTGACTAAAAATAGTCCAGATCCAAGAAGTCATTGGTGAGCTTCCAGCATGTCTCAGCTGTAAAGCTCCAACGTGAGGAGACTGTTCCTGGAAGAGCTGTCTCATAATGTGGCACCGGAGGAGAGTTACAGGAAAGGGCCACCCTGTTCCTGGCTCTGTGTCCACAGAAGGTTTAGGTGACTGCAAGTGGCTCCCTGGCCCTGCCAGAGCCCTAACTGGCATTGTGGGGCTTTTTGCTGCTGTGGGCTGTCAGCTGCCACCCGGCCACCAGCACCTCTCTGATGCTGCACATGTGGAGCAGCTCCCCAGAGCACCCCAGGGCTCTCCTGCCTGGCCTGCCAGCACTCACACACACCCAGCTCAGCAACACAAATATATAGGTACTTTCTCCTGCTCGTAACTACTGGATCTGTATTGAAAGAGAAGTTCCTGAGCAAATTCAGCACTAAGTTAAACTGAACTGAAGCTGCTTTAGAATCAGGGGAAGGGATTTTGTGGAACAGGCACTATAGTCACTGTGCCTCTTATTTGCTCATCAGGGTGTTTGCTGCCTTGTTACAGGTAATAAATGACTATTATTAATATAATTTTCATTTTCCCCCCTGCTAATTCCCTGAACTCATCAGCCTTTTCTGGTAATAAGATTCCTCCCTTGTGCCCTGTTTCACCTGCTTTAATATTACTTCATGGGGTTTATCTCCTAGAAAACATTACAGTGCACCAGAAAACTGTGGGGTAGAGCTCCATGGGGTGTGTACACACACAGCTCACAGCCCCTCCAAGCCAACCCACGCAAGATGTGCTGATGCTGTGCTCCACTGCAGCATCTTGATTTTAACTATTTAATAAGGGCTTACAGCTGCTTTTTTCAGAGAGTCTGCATCTATAATTATTTTCTTCATGAAGCAATTTTGGTTTCACAGGTAAACACCAATCTCAGCAATTTCCACTTTTAATATACAATCTGATTTAGGACTAAACGTCCGCTGCTTGCTAAGTAGGTATTTATTAGAACCAAGACTGCCTGACACCCTTCCTCACCACAGTTTTTTTCCCTCCCTATATTATAATTATTGTTCAGAGGGGGAAAAATGTGTTACAACACATGCCTGAGGGGGACCTGAACACTTTAACAAGGTTTAATTACAATATTAGCAGTGTGGGTGAGGCATACAAGGTATGAGGTAAACAAGTCAAAAATTGGCCCCTAAAAGGAGCAAAATAACCCCCTTCCACCCACACTAGCTGCAGATTGCACTGAACAAATGGTGTCCTGTGTGTTGCTATACACTGATTTGGAACACCCAGCAGGTTTGTGGACATGGGTGCTGTGGGACTGGTTACAGCCACAAATGTCCCCAAGTGCTGGGTGTCACCTCCTGTATTCCCAGGACCTGAGCGTCCTGCTTGCAGGGATGGGATGTTCCCACTCCCTTGTCCCATACAAGACTGAGGCTTTCCCCATGAGCTTGTAAGGTGCCTCCAGGACCAAGGGGCTCCTGCCTGCTTGTCTGTGGGCTGTTCTATATGTCAACTCATTGCAAACATCATGACCTCTCCAGCTTGGTTTCCCTATGGAAGCAGTGATGGTCTGCAACATGTGGATTGGTTTTTCAAGAGGGACTTTGGAGATGTCCATGATGATGTGATAGCAGGTGGCACACTGCCCATGGGAGGGGATTGGCATCAGATGCTCATCCAGAACCACTGTGGTCAGTAAACCACAGTGAATTAAGAAGGATTTACATGATAGAGCTGCTTAAGAGCTCCTAAAGTATGTTCAGTGATCCAGCCACAAAAATATGCCAATACACGTGCTTGATAAAAGACTTTAACTGCTTTAAAATATAGTTGTGGACTATTGCATAAAAGAGAAACATAACTACTCGCAGGCATTGAATATGCTTGACTTTATAATGTGTTACAGTGATTTATGCAAGACATAAAAAAACAATTGTCAAAAATGTGGAAGAGAAATTCAAAGCCAAAAGCATAGCAATTCGTTCTGATAACATCTGGTAATGAGCTAATGCAGGGGAAGAGAAACATCGGTGCTGCAAATGGAAAGGGACCATTCAGGAAACTAAACTCTTCACTGGGAAAAAAATTCCACAGAATAATAATTATCCATTAGCTTTAAAATAACCTCCAAGTTAATAGGTGTTTTCCTAGCATCACAATGTCACACATTTTTCCTGAGGAAACAGATCTGTCACTACATGAATTTATACTTCTTATGCTTTTTATGTTCATGATTGGGTCAAAATAAAACCTTGAAGACAGAAGAAAAAGGTGCCTTAGAAGAATAAAGGGTTATAATTCAGTCAAGGTTTCATAATGGCACTGCATACCCACTGCAGTGGAAAGAGAGCCTTGAGACTGAATTAGTGCCTGAAGATTTTGTGCAAAATCCTTCATTGTTACAGGGCCTTGCCAGTTCATATTTATGTGGTTTATAATGTGTCACTTAGTTGTACATTTTAATCTCATGGCACTGAGTTTATTGCTGAGAGGACTGCAGAGCTGGAGGTGTCGGACGACCAGCCAGGGAAAGCAAATTCATAAATTAACACGGTTAGCCTTATTTCACTGGGTGTCTCTGGATGCACCACAGCCGTTCATGCAGAGACCTGCATGTCTGTGGCCAAGGCTTTCTGGGCTCTGGATGCCCCGGGTGCCCATGGATGGGTTCTGAGCCAGCAGAGCCTGAGCAGGGGTAGAGTGTGTCCCAGGGAGTGAGGCCAGGGCAGCAGCTCCCCTGGGCCACCAGCTGTCCCAGTGCTGAGCATGGTTCCTGCCACGAGCAATGGCAACACTGCCGTGGCTCAGCATCACCAGGACTGTGCCAGGGGCTGTTGCAACTCCAGCTGTAAATTTGACTACAGATGTCTCATTGCGTCATTAAACTGTAACAATGGCAAAGTGTTCCCTCGATTTCCTTCAGCATAATCAGTGCACTAAGTAATACCAAGCCCCCTGTTTCACTCGAGGGAAGGTATAAATACCTTAAACACCTTGTGTCTGCGTGTGTAGCTCCCAGGTGGCTCTGGAGGGGAAGTGGCAGCAGGAGATGGGATGATGGAGCGATGAGAGATGACATGCTTCTCTCGGGTTTCAGCCCCTGCCGTGTGTTGGTTTGCTCACAAGCTGGGAGTTAAGAGAAGACGTCAGTAAAAGATGAGTCCTTTGAGCACCTTACAGACAATCAGGCATTTCCTTCTATTGGCATGAGAGGATTTATAGATCATACTAATTACAGTAATGCACTGCATGTGATCAGGGCACTGTAGAGTGGCACGACAGCTGCCAAGCCCTCAGCACCCTCAGCTCTGCTGCAGCAGCAGATGCCCATGGGAAGGATGGAGCTGTTTCAGCCAGAGATGGAGGATTCTCCATGTTCTGCACTGGGTCAAGGGTAGAGTCCCAGCCTTGCTCTAAGTATGCATAGGGGAAGGAAGGGTATGTTCCTTCTATGAAACACATCTCTCCAAAAAACTTCTTTCATTGCTGCTCAGGACAAGATGCCCATGGCTCATGTCTGAGTGTCTCACAAGGTGAATGTTTAACTCTGACCCTTTAGTATCACTCCAGAGAAAGAAGCACTGGTGCTGGGTACCCTGGGACCACTGATGCATTGGGGGAACTACGTGGCACTGCAGAGGACCAGCAACCCACTGAGGATGGCAGAGTCCCTTTATGGCTGTCCAGACTCTCCCACACGGCCCCTGTCCATCCATGTTTTCCTCTGCCCAGTCCCAGAAGGACGATGGAGAGCCCTGTGCAACGATGTCTGCACACAGATGGCATGACTGCATTTTACCATACTAACATTTCAGAGCAGAAACCTGCCCTTTGGGTTCACCCTCCACCATGGAGGCTCTCTGGTTACTAGAAAGGACACTGAGGAAACCCAAAAGCTGGATCAACTTCTGGTATTCTTGTGAACATTACACAGCTTGCCCAGGCATTAATGCTACTTTGGAACTGGTTGTTTCTGAAAAGCTCCTTTTTTTTCCTCCTCTTTTTTTTTTCTTTTTGTCTTTTTCTTTTCTCTTTTTTTTTTCCCCTTCTTTTTCTTTGGAAAACAGCAGCTGTTTTAATTTGGGCTTCACACAGATACTTGAGAAAGGTACAGGTATCTGCCAGACCCTCTAGTCGGACTCCATTTTACTGAGGATTGAATGACAAAATGCAGTGCCACCCAGCTGTGAGTTTGGCATAACAAACCTATTGACACGATGAGATTCCTCTTCAGAGGCCCCTCTCAAGCCCCAGTGAGAAAACAGCAGCCTAATGTACAGGAAACTCTTGCATGGGATGTTTCCTGAGCTTTATGAATTCATTAGAAAATTACTCAGCACACTAATAAATGCATCCAGAGCTTTGATATTTTGCACATCAGGTGGTAAAACAGTAGCTGAGAATAGATTGCCTGTACAAAGGTTTCTGCCTTGAGCACTGCAGCAGCAGCAGATGGCCTAATAAATATGCAGTGCTCTAAAATGACATTAGTAATTTCCATGACCTAAGGTTTTTTGATCTCCCACGCAGATAAAATGCACAATCATCCAATAATAAACTTTTTCACAGAAGAAAAACCTAAGATGTAATGTAAACATCTTTTGAAGTACACTAGCACTAGCAGTGTGGTAACAGTTGTACTGGGAGCCCAGCTGGGTTTCTTTATTAAAAGTATTTTACTGTGGCTGTGCGGGTCAGTGCAGGGCACCCGCTATTGGCACAGCCTGTACCTCTTGTCTGGCAGTGGCCAGGGGAGGATATCTGTGAGGAGTGGGATGAGGACGCAGTGTCAGTCCCTAGGAGCACTCCAGCCACACTGCAAAAGTAAAATTGCTTTTTATTTAATGTCTCTTGATAATATTTTTCCTCAGTTGTTTTGTAACCACGTATCTTTCAAACCTGTCTGCTCTTCAAAACTGCTGGGGAAAGAACATGGTAATGAACTAAAAGCCTGAGATCTGCTGTAGATGTCACAGCTGCAGGGATGGATCACCAAGTGCTCTGCCTTCAGTTCTGCCCCTCTGCAGCCCACGCTGGAATGTTGTGCCCAATGGCCAGGAGCCGACAGCAGCTGTACAGGTGTCAACATCTCCTTTCTCTTCCAGTGCTGAGAGTACTTCTGTGTAGGAATCTTCAAGGACATTGGTGCGGGGATTGCATGAGCAGAGGGACTTGTCTGGGCCACATTTTGACGGAACTAGAAAAACCATCTCTATCACGAGCACCATTTTGGTGGCCTCAGAACAAGAAAAAAGAATTTGAACTGCTGGGGAGCTGTGCTCAGCTGGGGCACCTGGTGTTTGCACTGGCCTGGAACTCACCTCTAAAAATCTCTCTCAGCTCCTCAGCATCCCCAGCCCCAGTCCACTCTCATCTGCAATGCAGACTGGATGGCACATACTTGGAAAGGGATTAAAAGCATCACAGGCCCGTTGATTCACCACTGATTTACCACAGGAACCTTCATAATAATTCTTACCATGTAGTTTAATGCCCACAGATTATTTGTCTGCTTGAAAAATGTCAAAACTTGGAAGCAGAACTGCTTTCAGAGTGGTGTGATAAGAGCAAAATCCTGCTCAGGTCTTTGCATTGTGGGCTGCTGCATGTGAGCCCTCGGGAGCTCACAGCTGTTTCTGGGGTTTCATCCAGGACTTTGGCATTTGTGCTGGTTATAACGCCTGCAGCAGGATCCCAAAACATCACAGTTAGAAATGCCTGTACAGCTGCTAATGAGCAAGTTAAACACCAAAGAAGAAAAAATTACAAATATTGTTGTTACGTATTCCCATGGGTATTGTGAAGCCAAGCTTTCACTTTATCAGGGAACTCAATTTAAGTAGTTTTTTTTCACGGTGCCAAAAAAGGTGGCAGATAAGGATGCCAAGTTACTATAGTAACCATGAGAAAAGTGGTGATTATCAGCAATACCACGTAAAAAAGACAGACTGGATTGTCTTTTCATTTTACATGTAGCCCATTGCTTAAAAAAATAAGCCCTTTTCTGAAATGAAGGAATACCATGGAAAAATAAGTTGAATATGAAATTCATTATGCCAAATTATCTTCATGGATTTTTTCAGGCTGTGCATCCTTGCCATTTGACTCAGTGTTTAGAGGATGTGCCGCTGAAGAGAACGCTTTATGGCTGAGGAATATGTGAATAATAAAGCATGACTTTTCATATTTTCTCACCTAGTAACCACAGCAGCAGAGGAGAAAAATCAATATTGATTTCTTACTGTATGCTCCTTAGGACAGAGTGTGTTCTTTGTTTGGTATAATGAGGCTCGGATGTAGAGACAACTCTTGGGTACTGCAAGATTAAAGTCTTGGCAACTGCTTGGAGGAGCCCACATGGGTACTCAGAGCTACCAGGTTGTCAGTGACCTGCACCTCAGTGCTGCAGGTGTCCACAGAGCCCTGAAGGCTGAAACCTGGTTATTTGGTTGGATTTCAGAGAAAACCTTGGTAGATGAACCTAAGGGAAAAAGAATAAGCAATGGGGAGAATCATTCCAGCAACACAGAAACCCACTGCTCTGGGCTGTGGTTCAAAACAGTAAAAAGTGTTTTAAAGATTTCTTCCTTCTGAACTATCTGAAAGCTGTCTGTGTTTTTTAGCAAGTAGAAGCAAAGTAGAGAAGTCTCTCACACCTCATATGTGTAAGGAACATAGAAAGGCCTGAGAGACCAATTGATTGACTTAGTGATCTGCTGACTCCAGCAACTCTACCAAGCTAATTTTAATTCCTCTATTTCCAATTTTCAATGCAGATTCCAGAAACATTAATGAAGCCTTACTAAAATCTACTGCATTTCAAAATTTCTGTTCCCAAAAATCATAAATGATGCTGTATCTGTAGAAATAAATCCCTGCAGTTTCATTAACCTGACACTTTCTGCCCAGGCACAGGTCTTTTTACCTGTTGGAAAGCATGTGAGAACTATGTGATTCTCATGGGCTAAAACATTGCCCATGACTGGTAGGAGCAAATCTCTGTGTTCTTCATCACTTGCCATAACTGCTGGCTTTGACAAATTGGCTCAACAAAAAGCCCAGTGTGTCAGCAGTGCTTTAGTTCTGGGTTCACAGGATAATGATTAAGAAAAGCATTGTGAGGAAAACTCAGAGCCCTTTTGAGCCTTTCGTGCCACTCAGCTCCCAGGTGTTGTTCAAAGCATCATGGCAATCAATCCCTATGGATGCTGAAGACATAAAACTAGAACACAAAGGGCAAGGATCCCAAAGTGCTGATTTTGAAAAGAAGGATACTACCTGCTTACCTAAAAAATACTGTGGTGCTAATGACAAGGAAACAGAGTGTATTCAGACTTGGCTATGAACCTGTTTGGAACAAGAGGCTCACCCTGACCCTCCTGTTGCTACCTACCTGACTCCTTATCTCATTAATGGTGGGGTAAGAGCATGGCATCTCCAAGGACTTCCTGTTGTCCAAGCTTTGGATGCTCACTGGTACACTTCTGTATGTGACTGCCTGCTGTGAAGCCAGGATAAGCAGATCTACCCAGACAGGCATTGGCAGACAATCCATCTGATACCAGTTTGCAGACAGTATTTAGTATTTTTGTTTGTTTGTTTCTTTGTTTTTCCTTTCACGCAGGCAGCTCAGTAGCAGCAGTGACCCAGTCTGGACTCACAGTGGTGCCGTAGGACATCCAACCACTCCTGTGAGACATGCAGTTATGGAGAGAAAATTAACAACATGTTTTAAATAGCCCTTGTCACAGAGGGATTGTGGTGCTGATCACTAAATGACGCTAAAAAGAAAGTGGTTAGATATGCACAAGCATGTAGAAGCCAGCATCTGATTTTTGAAGGTCAAAATGATGATTTCATTGAACTTTTAAACTGATTATGGTATTAGCAAGAACAGGTACAAATCTTTCTGGCTAAAGCAGGGTAAGTAAATTATCTCAGCACAGTATCTGTCTTCCTGTGGATTTCAGTGCTACTCTTGAATTAATTTGTGATGATATGTTTGTACCTGCCACAGAGCCAAATACACAATCTGATCTCATGCCAAGTCACTATTACCAACTGCATTTCCAATTGATTCTAGGATATTCATTAACTGGGATCCATAATTACATACAATTTACAGACATATAATTTTAAATCACTTGCTAGTGAGCTTACTAAGCTCACTTTATGACATTCAAATACATTATTCTTAAAAATTCACTGAGTAGTCAACTTGCAAATAATTACAGTAGAATAGCACTGGGTATAATGAAGTAGAAACTTAGAACAAGAATCTCCAGAAATGCCTATAGATCACTTTTACAACATGATTTTCACATTCTCTTCAACTGTCTCCAAAAAAGACACCCCCCGTCCTGACATCACCCTGCTGCTGTAACATGCAACAGCAGAGAACTTCTCCAAGGTTAGGAAAACGCTGCTTTCTCTGATGACTAAAAGGAGACAGTGAGCTTATGAAATGGAGGCCTTTGAACAACCCACTGTATATCTTACGGAATAAGATAGCTCAGAGCAATTAAAAACACACAGTAAGCAAGTAATGAATTATTTTTTATTTGAGCAAAACCATAATTTACAGATAAACACCACCAACCTTCTTGACTCAGCTTCATTTGTTTTCATATGGAAGCTGTGAATATTGGAAATAAATTAGATTAACAAATAACTGTCCTGGATGCAAGGAACTTTTATGTTATGTGATTTTCCGCTGCATTACAACTTAATACAAAACTATAAAAATTAGACACTATTTACAAAATATATTAATTTGGTTGAACTATTGTTTAACTTAAGTTTTAAGTTACATAATAAATTATACTCAGTCACATTTTGCAAGCAGTGAAAAGATACTCTGAATACAAAATGAGATCCTCTCATGTTCTGACTATGCCAATTCATAGTACTTCCCAGAATTTGGATCAAAGTAACAGTTTAGGCATGGATCATACAAAAGAGTCAAAACTTCCTCATCTTCTTCAGCACTGAAGGCATCTCCACCTGTGTGAAGTGGAAAAAGTAAAAATAAATTACTCTTCTTCCCTCAGACAATAACATGGAAATCCCTTTCTGTCAGATGTGAGAGATTTTTTCTTTAAAGTGTATAATCTGACTTCTGAATTGTTACCTTCAAGATAACAGCAATTCACATTTTTATTATATTTCTGAAGACTGGTATTTAGCTGAGGTGAAATGATGTCAGTCGGAGTTTGCTTAACGACTGGACTTTTCAAAGTCCAATGGAGCAGTTCACCAGAAGTACTTTTACTAATAGTGGATCAAATATTTCTAAGTGGTACTTTCCTCAATAACCTTCTTAATAATTTTGTAGCTTGAACAAAGCCAGTCAGTGCGTACTTAAGGCCTGTAAGAATGAAAGAATTTGAATGTCTGGTATCCAATATGTCACCTAAATATCCAGTATAGGGAAATCTGTACAAAAGAGCTTTCAATATCAGAGAGGAAATAAGATTGTTCCAGACAATAAAAATTTTAAATCTAGGTTTTCTAAAGTTATATCAAATTCAACAATGTTTTCAGGTAACAGAATTGGATCCTTAGCCTAAAATACACTGATAAAGCCATACAGACTTTTATTAGAGATGCTTTATATATTGTAGCTTCTTTTCTGAGCCTGTCTTTCATATAAGCTAAATCCAAGTTATATGATCTATAGCTTTTTGATAGGAAATAATTCACAGTTGAATGCAAACTGTGTCTTGAATTTCACCATAAATGTTCATCCCATTCTCAGGCTGCTAATACCAACTGAATGTTTTGTATGCCCCAACACTTCATAATAAGTAATGGCCTGTTATGTGAACGGCAGCAGTTTCAGAACGCTCAGAGTGTATTTACAGCCAGGATCACACAACAATATATAGGTTACAGTATCTGGAGACCACAAAGTAGGTTGGTGCATTTGAGGCATGCTGAAGTGTGAGCTTTATCATTTCAGAAGAGATTTCACTTTTGTTTCCTCTGTGGCATTAACAAATACAGAAAGAAACTGTCCTTTAATGTAAGCAAAGGGAAGAAGGTAAAGCCAAACTGATGCCCTCCCAGGTGTGGGTGCTTCATCAGGCCTGGGAAGCTAAATGAGGTTAACTGAGATATTTTGTTTGGATAGCTCCTGGGAAAAGTTATGCAGTGCTGAAAGAAGGCAAAGAACTGAATGTTTTTTCTGCTTCATATCACAGTGCACAAGGAAATGGTTTTCATGCCTCACTCCCTCACACAGCCTTACAATTTCACCTGAAACCAGGTTGTTATTTTCACTGCATTCTTCCTTTTATTATTTTGCTTTTCACTGCCTATACTTCTCTTCAAAATGATTCTATTTTAATCTCTAAGCTTAAATCGCCTTCCCTCTTTACCTTGGAACTGGCCCCTCAATATACTCTCTGGTTTGACTTAGGAATAAGAAGTTCTTCAGGCTCATCGGGGAATACCTCTTTCCCCATGTGCCTTGAATTCATACTAAATCAGAATTATATTGCATCCAGGACTAGCTGCATTTATACCTTTCTAGCAATAATTCCTTGTATGTATTTTCATGTGACCAAGAAGAGAATTTATTTTTTCAGACATATCTTGTTTTTAGAGTTAGGCTCCTTTCTTTTAGCATCTCACAAGACCTTGGAATGCATTTCAAGGCATTTCTAGGTGTTGCAACAAATTTCCAATGGCAGCATGGAGTATTCACTTTTGAACAGACATATGAAAACCTCACTTCTGTCCTCCTTCTTCCTAAATAGAAGTACTACTTGAATTAAATTATATTCTTCTAAAAAACTCTAATAATGTGTAATGGTTGTGTTAGAAGGCATCTTTCTGGTCTCAAGTGATACATCGTGTGCAACCTGACCATATGTAGGAATGAAGTGCCCAGGACCACAGTAAGTGATAAACAGGTCACCTTCAAAGGAGATTTCCATAGCTGTTCATGCTGCCACCACCCACACTTCTGGGGTTGAACCTGCTCAGAACTGCATGAAAAAACCTCTTGGCAGTTTAATTTGCATATCATGGTGAAAGCAAAATCAAAGCTTTTGTTCTTAAATCACTAAAAAATTAAATGGTATTTCAGGTGAGAAAATAACGCGATTTTAAATGAAAACTGCGGTCTGTGATATATTTTTGTTCTGAGCTGAAAGAAGACTGAAGGTAGTCAGTACCTGTGAAAACCTGTCATACTAAATGAAATGTTGGCCCACTACAATCAGGGGAGCTGTTGTTTTTCTGGAGAAAGATGATCAAAATGTCTAAACCCAGATAACAAAGAATAGAGCAGACATGTGGCAGCTTTTTCTGAACTCTGAAATGAATGTACAAATAACTGCATTGTTATTATTATGAAACAGAAAAGTTTCTGTATAAAGTTATCAAAATTGCAAACACCATACCTATACATAAGTCAGAATTTGACTGAATAAAGGCACAAAAATAAAAAAACCTCAGTAAAAAGTTATGTTATGTAGACATTTTCTCTTCTCCAAATGTGCAGTCACAGGCACCTGAGGAAAAATACTTAAGCCTAAAGGAAAATGAGTTTACGAACAATTCATAAAACAGTTTGGAAGTTCTAGTGTGAATAATGGGAGAAATACAAATTCCCAAATATGCTTCTTTTTTAAAGCTTTTTAAAGATAACACAATTTAAAAAAATTACAAAAATTATAGCTTTACTGCAGCAAGCTTTGGATTCCAAATCCTAACATATATAAGTTTTCTGGGACCTATCACAAATTTTTATCCAACATGCCTTTAATTCAAGGATTACTGTCCAATTCTCTTTGGCTTATTTAGGACCCTTAACACAACATGTTACTTGATTCTTCAAAGCAAGGTCCCTTCCTGACAGCAAAATTCTATTTTGCTGTCATAAACAATTACAAATATATGTCTATGAAAATATTCCCAATTTAAAGGGCATAATTTATTTTAGTCAGTAAATCACCGAGACATCTTTACCCCTCTGGCAGCCAAAATACATGGGTCAGATTTATGAGAGTTCACAATGAATTCCTGAGACTTGAAGAAAAATGCAGATGTGTACCCTGGAAGTGTCCAAGGCCAGGTTGGATGGGGCTTTGAGCAGCCTGGTCTAGTGGAAGGTGTCCCTGCCCATGGCAGAGGGGTTGGAAATGGATGATGTTCAAGGTCCCTTTCAGCCCAGACCATTCTATGGTGACTCTATGATGGTGCCTTTACCCTGTTTCCTAAGATAACTGATAAGAAAAAAGGGCATTTGAAGAAAACAAGGTATTTTCTTTATTCTCTTGTTGACTTTCCAGCTTCAGGTAAGTTCTTTGCCATTAAGCAAACACCATTAACAAACAGAAGCCTGTAACACTGGTGACAACAGTCCTCGGGAAATCAGGCTAAGATTTCATTTAAGGGTAAATCTGAAATTTTTCTTCATAAGAGAAGCGTCTCATGCAAGTATAATTGTGCCTCCAAATAAGAATGTTTAGTCTTTGTGTTCTTTATTATGTAGGTTTGCCATCTCCATTAGCATAAATTCCTAATTTTAAACAAATAAGATGTATTTTTTATGAGTTAATCTGTATAGGGCCAGAACATTAGGAAACTGCAACTGCATTTTATTCTAGCAGAGGGAAACAATACTGCATGGAAAACTCTGCTACCTTGAGCTGAGAATAATAAATAAGAGAACTTGAAAACAGAAAGTAGTGGTATGGAAAACTATGAAAAGGCAGCACCAGCAATGCAGAAAGAACATTTAGAAATGTTTTTTTACCCAGATTCTTTTCATTGTCTTCATAAATTCCTACCTTGAATACTCTGTTTTGTAGGAAATTTAGTGTGTTCTTCGAGTTGTTGGCTTCCAGGAATGATGGGGGGACTGAACATATTCAACCAGTCTCTGAAAAATACAAATCGAAATATCATTCCTAAAAGCACAGTTTGCATTCCTAATTGTTCTAATTCTTTTGATTATTAAGAAAAAAAAGTCAAAGGATTGTCAAAGAATTCCAAGGCTCAAAGACAGTCACAAGAGATGGGTTTGGCCTGGTTACCCCTGACTTGGCAGTTCTTGCAGCCCCTGTAACAGTGTGGGTGACACAGTAAATGGTTCATCACTCCCTGTCTGGATGGTTGGTGAGTTAGAGCTGAGCTTAGACATGAAATGGATGCCACTAACAGAGGAAACATTGGATTGAGTCAAGATGTTATTGCTGATATGGGAAAAAGCATTGTTAGGTAAATACATTATAATTATTTATAAAAAAATTGTCGTTATAAAATGTATGTTATAAATAAAAATTTGTTATGGAGCATAATGATTCTTGCTACTGGCGAGACTATATAGAGGACTCTTCTCATTACAGCTGTCACATATCTATTTTACTTCTGTAAAGAAAAAACTTTGATGGGACCTTTATCATAGAGAAGAGAGTACTTTCTTCACCCAACCTAATGGACAATTTTTGTCTCTCTTGGACACTACTGTGATAGCTTTTAAAAATGATCTTCACATTATCATGCTCTCATGTAAAGTTCCATGTTCATTTCACATACAGCACTTTATGAAACACTGTCTTTGATTGTTACAGCTCAGAGAAAGGAAAACAGAACAGCTGTTGTTATTGTTGTCACTGCTTTTTATTGCAAACTGAACTAAGTTCAGTGACAAAGTCACTCATCTTATACTATCAATCAGAGAAAGATTGCCCTGGAAGGACACATGCCAGTCACAAAGTTAAGACATTCCTTTTGCAGGTGACCACGTCTCGCAATTCTTTTCACATATGAAACTAATCTCTGCACACTGTGCATAGCTGATGTTTCCTTAAGTCCTCATCTCTCCTCTTCAGCAGTCAAGACCTGTAACACATTAAGGCTTCCATGTAATCATTGACTAGACTAAATAACTGCAAGTCAACACTTGAACACAGGATTCGAGGGACCTCAGTGAATCATCTCATTTTTATAGAACCAGATCCATCCTTTTTGACCAACCTATTTCACTGCAAGGCAAGAAGAATGGAAGGGGATAAATTCCTGTGTGTTTGCTTCATGCTTATGGGAGTAGTGCAGCTCTAAAGAGTAAATTAAATTTGATTTGGGGTTGATTCAACTTATGTCTGGCCATGGCTGTTCCAACAGCTGGCATAAAAACATTATGCAGAGGCTGGGGAGATTAGCCAGAGGTGTAGAGATAACTTCAACATCCATGGCTTTGTCTAAAGGCGATAGATTTTTCCAAAGCTTGGCAGCTTTCTTTGCATTGCCAGACTGTAATTGTCTCAACTCAGTTGTCCAACACCAAGGAAACAGGTAATGCACTTCTATTTTCTGGAAAGCCTTCATGATCTCATGTATGTGTTGCTTCTGTCAGAGAAATCGGGCAAGGCTCAGTCATCTGGGATAATTGCTAAAATATGCCAACTGCTTTTTTATTTTATTTTTTTTTTTGCTAGTTCTTCTGCTACTTCTGGACATGTTATTGATTCCACATCATCTCCTGTTGGCATAGACGCGTAATCTGGGGTGAATCAGGGGACAACCACCTATCTGTTTGCAGTCAAAACGGAAAAAACTAATTTTCCGCCTCAGGGAACAGAACTGCCGGTGTAGAAATCCAGCAAGTAGCACAGCAGATTTAAAGGAGGAGATATTGAATTTTCCATCATTTCAAAATGTAAAAAACATACGTCAAAATTTTTTTTACACCATCATATTATTGTCACATATATGGCCAACTTCACAACCAACACTGCTCCTCTTCTGCTGTTCAGCTAATGCCAGTGAGACTTGGTGCAACTAATCCACAGAGCAATATGCTTGCCGAGCCTTCTCGTTATTGGCTCTCTGCATTCCCTGAACACTGCCAAAGGCTCTTTGTTTACACCAAAGCTTCAGAAGTTTTTAGGAATAACAGCTAAATGCGTGCTGACATCCAGTGGCATGGAAGAACGTGTTTTCCATTTCTGTCACTTGCAGGTGTGGTTTGATCTGCCTCAGAGTCAGCCAACATAAGCCTAGCACTGGAATCTGACCATGCTCATGGAATCATGGGAAATCCAATGGAAAAGAAAGAGGTAATTCATTGAGAGAACACTGAGGGAGTGAGGTAGTAGTATGTCATTAAACCAGTATTTCTGCTAAATTAATAGTCATTATTATAGAGGAAATTGATGAAGTTTAGTTTGAAGTCTCATCTCTGGAAGATCTGCCTGAAATACCAAGTCTGGGAAATCAGAGTTGGGATGATTTGGGAGTAGCTGGGTGATTTTATCTTTGATTTCGTCTTCGTTTACTGGAGTCAGTTCTTGTGTAAAGGAGTTGTTCAGTTTCATCTTTGTATTTATTTTGATGCACCTGGTTCAGTAGATGAATTTTTTCTAGGAGGTCCAAGTGTAAGATATAGGGATTTTGATGCTTTAAGTGGGGCAGAGAAGTTTTTATATATGATAGAGGCAACCGAGATGTGTTGCCAAGTTTAATATTTTTTGTTAAGACAGTCTAGATTCAGATAATGTTTTATTCTTTCAATGTCCAGGAAAAGCAAACAGTTTTGCTATTCAACTCCCTCGTATCAAGACAAGTAGTCAAAATATTACTGCATTAGGGATTCATTACTAATACTACTTTTAAGGTAAAAAATTTTACAAAATACATATTAAAAAGTGGCTTGTTACTTTCACAAGTCAGCTAGCAATGTCTAAATTAACTTCTCCTAAAATCTTGAAAAGACATTTTTAAAATATCTCGTGTGTGCTGAGCAAGTGCTGGCAGTTGATTGATGACTCTGTGAGACGGGGGTTTGCAGGGGTAATTCTGGAGTCCAGCAGTCACAACAGACTCTTCCACAACGAAATCTGCAGTTGCTTTTAGGAAGCAACTAAAGCATGTGGGTGTATGTGTGAGACAGAAGGCATGAGATAATTTTAATAAAACACCTTGAAAAATTTGTTAGACCTTGACTAAAGGTTAAGGCGCAGCCTGGACACAACTGGCAATATTCTGAGAAACACAGACTGTGGCTTCTGTTCACGTTTATTGTGGTTTTATTCTGGTTGAAGGAGAATATATTTTTTTGAGAACTTTTTGAAGAAGCTGGTTTATCTCCTTAAAGCAGAAAAGTTCTTCATCACACATTCTGACTAATTAAAGACACTCTCTTTATGCTATCAATGCCTCCAGCTGGAATCAATACAATCAGTGTGCAATAAGCTTTCCTGATAACTGTATAGAATGCCAAATATTGTCTTTTGACATTGTGCGCTGAGCTGTAGGAGGGCTCAGAATAAATTCCACACACACTCACAGTATCGTGTACCTCTAATGCTTGCACTGAAATTCTTCATTATTCTGAAAGGTATTCTCCACACCAAAATATAATACAACTGTTATATAATCTTGTTACATTTTTCTTAAAAAAATTACTTAAAAATTTTCAGAAAAAATACTTCCAGATCATAATGCTCGTGTATTGAAATATCACGACAGCTGGACTGTGATGGAAAGCAAAAAGAATCTTTTGGACTTATGAACATGGTTTTCAGTTTTATGACAGTATGTTAAATTTTGCAGAAAACCAGCATCTATCAGCAAAATCTGTTGAGAAAATTAGTGACGCTTTATTAAGTAGCACTTACCAATGACAATGTATCAAAATTATTACCAGCAACAGAAATCCTTAGAATCAGAAGCTTTTCATTTAAATCTTAATGAACATCGTTGATAGTTTGTTTTTTTACCAGTATTTTTGCAGACTGAGAGACTGAGAAAATGCCAAATAACTTAGTATAAAGGTTTTTAACATTGCTGTGAATCGAGACAGCATACTTTACTGCATTTATTTTGGATCTAATTTAATTTGAATTACTTAAATCAATGGGACCAATTAATTATTAATTATTTACATATCTGCTGAGCTTCATGCACATGTGTAGCTTCATTAACTTAAGTCAGATTATCTACACACACCTATTTATTTGGGTTCTGCTTTGAAATACATTAATGATGTATGTATAATGGAAAATTTGGGTTTATTTTTTAATAGGAATAAACCCTTCAGTAATAGCTTCAGCAATGAAGGAAGGACTTACGTAGGCTATTAATTATGAGATTTGTTTGAGTTATGTAAAAAATGCAATAATATTATTCCACAATATGTTGAAACTAAATTTCAGGTCCTATAACTACATATGTTCATAATAATCATGAGGCTTAAGTTGTCCATTATTGTACCTAAAATGCTTTAAACAATTCAAGTTTTTGAAAATTCATAAAGTTTTCACATAAAAATGCCATAAGCCAATAAAATAAAATATTAATTTATACATCAGTAAGTATTCAGTGCCACTCAGTTCCAGGTGGGAAAACCAGCACCTTTTTTAAATGAAAAACTGAGTGCACAGAAGCAGAAGAAGATATACTACCAAAAGAATACAGAGTATACTTATACATACAAATCAAGGATTTTTCAATGCACATTTTAATAAAAATGCTGAAAAATAACATAAATTTATGTGTTCATATGACTTTCCATGAATTGAAAGTTCTATTTTAGAAAATATTTAAGGGCAATCTGGCAATACATTGATGATTTCAAAAAAAAGCAAGCCATGAGCTACATTGTATTATTCTCCTGGAGTGCTACTGTAGTTTCAAAATATCATTAAATCAGCACAAACCAACACTTATCATTTCCTGCACATTTTTCACAGTGAGCTGCATTCTGACTATGAGTAATCTGTTAATCTGTTCTTTGCCTCACAATCCATCAAAGTGACAGATTCATTCCATCCCTAATACATAATATCTTCATTTACTGTATGCCTTACTGGAACTTTCTTTTTTTCCTAGCACTAAGATTTAGAAAATCACAAACATATTTAGAGAAAGCCTTTTCCCTTCCTCCAAACCACTTCAGCAAGTCCAGCCTGCCAAGCACTGTGCTCTCAATAGAGGCAGAGCTCTCCTTAAAAATAAAATCATTTAATTGTCAATGAATTAGTAAGTAAACATGGGATCACGAAAAGTGTAAGTGCAGCTGTGCAGAAAACAATTGAATCTGCTCTTGAAGTCTTAAATCTGTAAATGAACTGTCTTATGGGTGCTAGGTTAGATTCGAGGATAACAAGGGAGATGTGAATTCTACTTGTTATAGAAGATACTTAGATAGTGTAGGGTGCTGCTGCAAGTACGCACAGTATAATCATGCTAACTAGTATTTGCTAAAAATCTGACCTGTTAATGTTTCCCAGGTCTTCTTTCATTTTCAAAGTTGAAATGATAAATTTGTGTAGGTTACTAAAAACATGTACAGTCATCTACACCAGTCTAAAAATACAAATGACCTGAATTCAGAGGTTTAGCAGCTTAGTAATTAATATGTTGTGCTATTTGGTCAGTGTTTTGTAGTTAAACACATGAAATTTCTATCCTAGCTTCTGTTAAATGGAAGGAACATTGGATTTTACTTAAAGACTGAACCTCTAGTTCACCACAATGTTAGAGTCTCAATATTTACTAGCAATATAAATGGCTCTAGCAGAGAAAACAAGTGTTTTAACATCAGATTTTAGTAAAATACTAGTTCTTTCTCCCTTGCTAGTTTTGATTCACTTATCAGAAGATCAGCTGTATAAAGTGGAAGTACTGAATTTGCAAAGGTGTGTTAAAATTCCTTCGTGTTAATCTAATCTCAGCAATTAAATTCTAGTGACTACATTAGATAACCCTCGATCAGTGAATGAAATGGATTTTTACATTTCATGAAGTGTCTGTTGGGTGGGATGTACTTCATTTTTCCACATATTTTTAAGAATTAAATAAACCATTAATTTTTAAAACTATATTTTAATGTTTCACCAGTTCAGAAAGCACCTGAATCTAGCACCTAACAAATCTTGTTGAAATTAAAATAATTCCTTTTTCCATAGCCAGCCACCAAGATCATCCTACTGTTCTGTGCATCCTGGATGTAACTGCAGGCATCAGCTTTTAATGGATAAGGAGGTGCAGGGCTTTTAAAAATCAATGGAGAGACATGACTCAGCAGAGAACTAACTTTAATATTATCAAACTTGTTAAAGGTGAATTTTTGTAGTCTGGTAAAACTCTTTTTCAGAAATGGAAAAAAAAAAGTATGCAAGGAAACTCAGACCTTTTGTATATGAATGCAATGAACAGTACAGCACGAAATCGGAAACTTAATCATCCACACAAAGTAAGCACCATGCTACCTCAGTTTAATTCTTCAAAACCATCAAGTTTTGTCAACAACAAATGTAAAATAACATAAAGGAATCAAAACCAACAGCCTTGCACAAATGATACTGGCATAGCAGGGGAGGGCGGTGTGGGCTCTTGTGCCCTTGGAAACCCACATGGTTTTTCTGTAAGAAAATGCTGTATGGATATGGGACGTTAGTCAAGGAGCCTGATTTGTCTATATTTAAATAAGCTTCCAATTCAGAAGAAGAACAGACCAATAAATAGATATTTCCAACTGAGTATTGAAGGAGAGATTGCAACAGTCTGGGCACAGGGAATCCCAGACTTCTTACAAGATGACACCTATCTCTTCCTTTCAATTTAAGATGTCTGAGAGGCATGTAAGATCTTTTATTGCATATTCTCCATCTCTACATATAAGCAAGGCCAGAGAATTTTGTCTGAATGGCCAAGGAATATCCAGAAAAAGTGTGGAACCAAAAAAATTATTATCAATTAGTCTTGAAGCTAAAAAAAAAAAAAAGATATTATATTAACACAGATATAACATGATATTACAGCATGTTTGAAAGTACTTGCCATCTTTTATATTCAAACCCTTAGTGTATATGCTGCCACATTTCCATGTTCTCAGAGTCCCATACAAGGGAAAGCCATTTTTAAATTATTTTAACAAGCTTTTACGTGTTAGCCACTTGGTTCTCAACAACCTTTCTGCAGCTAAGCTCTCTACCATCATGATTAAAAAATGTAACCTGTTCAATTAAATGGTTCCTGTGCCATTTGCTTTTTTTGTCATGTTCTTTTTCACACACATTATGGCCTGACAAATGCAGCAGAACTTCACTAATTCAGATTAACGACTGGGAGATCTATTGCAAATTACTCTATTTTGTGGGTAAGTAACTGAACAAGTAAAATAAAAACCAAAGTACATTTTGTGATACATTGTTCTTGCTCACTTATTTTGACAACTGTTGTGCAATTTTATAATATTTATAATGTAATATTGTCTGTTTTGCAGAAGTAATTGGGTTGTATGGCCTTGATCTTGCAATGAATCATAAAAATAAATATGCTTCTTTGTTTGCAAAATTCAGTCTTTAAATGTGCTTCTTAACTAAGTTATTCTGCTCTTCAAAACTTTGCTTGGAAATACAAGAGACAAAGATCTTTTGTGTCTGAATTTCACAGCCTGAGTGTCGGAGAGGTTCTGGTGTAATATAAATAAATGTTATAGCTACAATCCTTCTTTTACAGCACAATTTTGTAGGTGAGTTTAATATTATAGAATCTCTCAATGGTATAATAACACATGCACCAGCTATTGGAATGTTTAGTTTTCATCGGGGATGGATGAGAGTACTTGAATGGTAGTCTCAAAGCTGAATATACTTTTAATATTTGAGAGTTTACTGTAGATGTATTTTTGTGCTGGAATCACCGATATTATGCAAAGAATGCAAAGAGTGCCATGATAAGGGCAATATATATGGCAACAATAGATTCTGAACAGGTTTCTTTCAAAAAAAAAAAATCCCTTTGCTACTTAGCAATTAAGGATTTGGGTTCTGCTTCCCCCCCCCCCCCAAGGTAAAACCAAAACCTTTTTCTTTAAAGTGTATAGTTATTGTCCTCCTCAAACACATTACTCTCCACATCAACAAAACATTTCTTTTGTGATTACAAATCTCAAATCTATAACATTTACCAAAAAAGGGAAGCAAATGTTACTGGCTTTTCTTTGGGTCCTTGTTGTTGTTTAGTTTTTTGGGGTGTTTTGACTGTAGAGGAAAGAATAATGACACATCTCAATCGGTCTAACGCAACAAATGTAGGTTACAACAGGACAATGTGCTTTAGTCAGCTCATGCCAAGCCCACGTGAAGTGAGGTCAGTGACTATTGATCAGCTGTCAAAGACTGCGGGCTCTTTGCAGCCAAGCATAGATACAAAGAACTTTATTTTACATCCGCAAGTGGCAAAGCTACCAAAGAGTTAAACCACTGTACAGTGCTGACACTTTTTATAGATAAAACATAAATCTAGACAAAATGCTGTCCTGAATTGCACCATATTTCCATTTAGCAATGTTAATAAACACTTCATAATATCATTTGTTTTCCTTAAAATTTTAGGGAACTCGTATGCTCCTTAGTTTTAAGGGGTTTCTTTTATTATTCACAACAAAGTAATTGATGGACTCTAATTTAAACACAAAAAATCCTCTTGAAGAAGCAATAGACTTCCCCATACAGAGCAGATAAATCTAGCTTATTTTACAGGTTAGCCACTGGACTGGCTTGAGGATGTTCCTGAATCCTAACACTTCAGAGCAACTCTGAGATTCACTTTTCATAGCAAAACCTATGGGGATAAATAATCTCCATGGATGCAGGTCAGAGGGGCATGGAGGAGAACAAGACACTGGAAAGGGTAGACTGGAGGTGGTAAAATGGCATCTCATTGCTTCTTCACAGTCTTACTGGAATTTTGGGGCTAACAATCTCCATCATCAGCTATAGATGGACTCAGTACCAGCGAAGATGCCTAAGACTCTCTTCCTGTGCTGGAAGAAGTAACACAGACAGTTACAGCTCCCTATCTGGAGAGAAGAAAGCAATTCTGAAGTTCTCGCAGGACCACACAGAGCATCAGTCAGCGGGAAGTGCATGGCCAAGCCTTGGACACTGCACATCATCCCACTGTTGTGGCTCTGCAGCCTCTGTGCTCGCCTGTCTCCTTTCATTAACTGGTTCTCTGCCTTGCAGAGCAGCACAATGTGGAGGTGATTTGTATTGCAGCAGCAATATCCTTGGCAGACTTATGACCTTACTCGGCAGAACCAATGGACAATGAGCCCAGCTGGGTCTTTTTATTGACTGAATTTCCATTATCTTCACAGGAGCTTTCTTTCCTGGCTTGTTCTTTTATCTTTTTACAGACAGAACCTACATTTACTGGACAATAGCTTCCAGATTGGTCTCTTTTTATTTCCAGAAAATATCCCTACTACACTTTTTAAAGTTACGTGAGACCTGTCAAATTCTTTATCACTCTTTACAACCATTTGTTGATTGAGTAAATGCATCATGTAACTGTCTTCATGCCATGGCATTTACACCCACACATGTAAAGAGGATGTATCAATTTTTCAAATATTCTGTTCCCTACATAGCTATAGGAGGCTTACAAAGTTTTAGATATTTTCTAGTTGCTCATACATTACCTGTTAAAATTGGCTTTAAAACCAGTTTAGGAACTAAGTTATAGAATTACCATTAATTTTATCTCCCTCTCATTTAGGTACACATCCTTTGTGAAAAACATTACAGAGTTTTCCACTATAAATGAAAGGTAATGATGTGAATAACGGTATTCAAGGCACATCATCCTCAGTTTTTATATCATGATGCAAACTGACCTCATAATTTTGTCATCTTCTGTATTTACAGCCCAATAATACTTTTCTGGCAGTTCACAAGGGCTACTGAATTTACGAGGCAGTTACAAGTCAGGTATTTTACGAATACTTCACCTGCATTTCTCAAAAATGATTTCTAGAGAAATTTAAGTCTACTGTGTGCACTGGATTAAAACAGCATAAGAACTAAGTCATAATTTATACTATTTTGTTTTAAATTTTATTATATGGAAATACAAGTGTTCATTGTTGATCATATTAACTTAATATGATGAAACACTTTATTTTTACAGATAGTGGTGTATATTCTGTTTTTCAGTATATAAAATGTATGGAGTACCAAATTGCTTTAGCACATGCATAAAAATAACTTAATAAAACCCAACTCAACTAAGGTATGGGCAAAAAGAAGACAAACTATGTAGCTTGCTGTAAAATATAGGCAATTCTAATGTCACCAGAACTATGAAATCAATTCTGGAATAAAGAGTCCAAAGTGCAGTCTCAAGGTACCTGCTGTTGTACTCTATGAACTACAGTGAAGTGTCTCTGTCCACGTCATCCATTCAACAATTCATAAGGAGATGGTTCCTTTGATAACCATCACCCAAGGCAGAGAGGTTTTCTAGACCAACATAAGCATTTTAATTTACATGTGAAAGGGAACAGGAATCCAGGATTGTATTTTAACTCCAGTAATATATTTTGTGCAAAAGGATACATTTGGCTGCGTGTTGCAATAACTGATGCATCTGAGTGAACTTGCACTGAAAGTTTCATAGTGCTCACTTCGTAAAATCTAACCAGAAGATTTTGAATCTATAAAAATATGGATGGCAAGTGAGAAAAGTGGCTGAAAACATCCGTGTGAGGAGAAACACATAATATCCTGTACAACTGCCTTGCAATGTGCTATCATAAAACATCTCAGATTGTTGACAGAACATAAAGGAGTCGTATCTGAAATGTCCTCTCTTCTTACCCCTCCAAAAACACATATGTTGCCCAGTTAAAACTTGGATGAACAAAATCCACATTAATAACACCAAGTGAAGGTGAAATAGGACTGCTATTGAAAATAAGTACACCTCTTGTTCAGGCAGTTACAAAACTGACAAAGCGATGTTAGGGTTTCACAGGTACAAGGCAGTTCTGAAACTGGTCAATTAATCTTGATTGTCTCAATAGTCTCAATTTGATTAATTCTCCCTCAACACTTTCTTCCCTTGTCTTCATCTCACCTTACATTAATGTCACAGGGATTTTGTTGCTGATTTCAAACAAAACAGATCGATCAAAAAACCTGACAGACAAAATACGCTGTAGACAGGATCCTTTAGAACTATCCCACAGTGTTGTAACACCCTCTCCTGAGTGGGCTGTTCATTGAAAAAAAAACCCTTTCTCAATAAGTAACATAAAAATCTTTTGGGACAAATGGATTCCTGACAGTCACACACAGAGAATTCTAGTTCTAAGCCTTCAAAGCAGAGAGGGAGAGAGTGACAAAGAAATGGATGAGAGTGTATGTATGTCAGATGAGGACAATTTGCTGAATCACGCATCAAAGCAGAGGTAGGAGCAAGGCCCATGTCAGATACTTTAAATACACAGTGGTACATCCAAAACATGCAGAATTCAGCTCTGCGTTCCCGGACAGTGCAGACACACTGCAGACAATGACTAAAATGAGCAATAAAGCCCTCTGAGAGGAGGTTGCAATTGAAAAGAGATTGAAGATTAAATCAAAGAATGTCACATTTAATATTCAGAACACTCTAACTGAATCCTTATTGCCTGGGCTATAAATGGAATCTTACTGTGGGTTGGAATGAGAAAGTGGGCTCATTTCTCTTTGATAGTGATGCTCCTGACTGACAGGCTATGGAAAACAAAAAATAATAGAATGTTTAGGGATATGTAAGAGATCTGGTATGAGCATACACTTTTACAGCTTCTGATATTAGAATTTTACAGTATTTTTTCTTGTCTGTGAAATTAAAAATGGATATTCAGATCCTAACTGTGCAAAAGTACAACTTAATAGATGATTCTTGTTTGAGTGGAAATATATATGAATTAAGGAGTCATTTCTCTACTGCCTGTGTGAGTGTTGGGACAGAGTGAGGAAACTTCAGGGACAGAAGCTGGCCAAATCTTGTCAGACAGAAGAGTCTGGACTGAATGTGTGTAGGAATCATGATGCAGGAACTCTTAGCAGGATCTGTGCAGAACCAGCCACTCTGGAGAAAACACTGAGCCAGACCTAAGGGAGCTGGCAGGCACAGTTCCTCTCCTCAGAAGCACCATTAACAGTAATCTCAGCAGTCCCAAATGAAGCTGGCTGAAGCACGTATGATTCTCTATGGCACTGCACTTCTGAAACCCAGATTAAGCTGCTCATGAATAGCCAACAGTGGACTTTTGTATGAATATTCATACAAAAGATGATAATTTTGCACAGTCTTCAAATCTTACCTACCCATTGTAAGCACGTGCCCCAAAGGCTTCAAACTGTATTTGTTTTATGACATTAAAAACAGTAATTTGCAGGAAAGATCATGATTCATAAACTGGTACAAAAATTCAAGAAATCCAAAATTCATAAACACATTTTCTGTCAGAATATATGTAGTGCTCCCCCTGCCCTTATCACACACCTCAAAAGCAGTTCCAAACAAATCACTGAAGCAAATGCATAAGATGCAAAAGGAGTGAAAATGTAAGCATATATTAACAAGACCTGTACAATTTAGTCCATGAAATGCTAAAATAACAATAAGCAATTTTTTAAAAGAGAAATTAGTATAAAAATGAGTATGTTCTCATAGTTTCAGAAAACAGGAAGACATGTAAAATATATGTTCAGGATGAATGACATCCTAATTACTGTCCAATATGAGTCACTGCCTGGTGGTGGATACTGCAATTCCGAGATGATGGCTAGTGGAAGATTGAGGACAAGACAGAAAGTGAATTAGTCAGTCTATGAACCAGAATATCTGTCTAAATAATTTTTAGCCTCATTTCATAGTAAAGAATACTCTGCTTTAGTTTTGCAATTTGACTTGATGTGAACAGATCCCTCCAGGGGTTGTCAAACTGAGCTCTCAGTTGGAATAATTCTGGTTTTAAATATCACTCTTCTTGTCTGTCAGACTTCAATTCTGCCAGACCATTTCTGTGTTAAATGGCTTTCTTTTCTGAAAACCCACAAAGGAGGCCAGAAGACCTTCCACAAATTAGGTATGAACCTGGAAGCACTCTTTCAAATAGTTTGCAGATCAAGACTTATGTGACCAAATGTATATTTAGGAAGTTGCTTGGGGAACAAGTAATCTTTCTTCTCTGTGAGTGCTCCTTTATTTGAAAGATGGGTCTCAGAGGGGCGAGCAAAACATAGAAGCTGCTAATGCAGCATCATACCACTACAGGCTTCCAGGATGTATCAGTGAGCAATGCAGGAGAATCCCCCTTCTCCTTTGCATTACTGACTGAGAAACAGGGACCATATGGAATAAGATATCCTGAATTCCCTTATAGATGATCTTTCTCCAGAATGTTTGTGCTGTATCTGAAGTGGTGTCTGAAGTATGGAAACAACTATCCAAGAAGCTGAATGATCCAATTCCCTGACAGGCAAGGAGGTCTTACTGGATCTTTAGAATAAATCAAGACATTTAAGCAGAAATGTTTTGTAAATTTTGCACATTTTGCAAATTTTCTTGGATAATGTGTATATGTGTGGGTATAAATGTAACATTAAACTCTGCAATATACAGAACTGTGTTTTTCAAAGTCTTGCAAAGCTATCATGGATAGACCTTAAGATTTAAGAAAACATTCAGGTAAGACGCGGTTCAAATAAAATCTTTTAAAATATTTAGTTCTACATACATATATTATTGATTTGAAATGGTATCCCACACACATTTTGCAAGGGTTTTCAATTCCCCTTCAAAGTAAATCCATTTTAAAATAGAATTTTTCATATTTATAACTGATGGCTATGCTGGGTAATGTATAATATTCAAAGTGATTTTATTCCTTTTTGGCTGTCATAGTTTACAGCAGCTGCTAAAAAACTTACATTTCAATGTTTTCTCCTGACAGCATATATTCAGTTTGTGGTAAACTATCACAGAATATAAACCACAGTTTTAGTATATCCATTTTATAGTTGTTTAAGGACATCTGCTCCAACTGCAGCTTAGCAATATGATTGATCTACGTGCCTTTACATTCACAAGGGTTTCTCAGATTCATTAGAGTCAGTAACATGACAATTTTCAATGAATCTTGAAATCAGACTACCAACAGTGATGAAAAAAACTCTAAAAATGTATTTTATATATAAAATATTACTTATATTAATAAATTCATTATTTACCATAGTTATACTCTGCCCTGCTTTGCAAGACATCATAGGTATTTCAAAATGAAAGATACACAAAAAGCTGCCTTCTGGTGGTGCTGTTGCCATAGATTCCACTAAAGGATAAAAATGTATAAAATGAACGAAAATTTGGAACAAAAATTCTCCTTATTTATCTTTGAAAAACATAAGAGAAAGCAATAGATACTACTGACTTAAAGAATCAGAAAGATATAACCTGGAAACACATGTAAGCATGAAACTTTAATCATTACAAGAATTTCAAGCTGTCCTTAATTTCTCAAACTGCAATATGAGGATTATTTCCATTTCTTTTCTGTATATTTCACTGCTAAAATGATTTGCCTACATAACTGGAAGATGGCTACATATATAGAAATGTATGTATCTTTGCATTTATATATATCTTTATATCTATAGTTTATATTATATATATATAAACTTTGTTGCAGTTTGTACATCTGATTTTTGATGGATTGAGATTTGCAAATTCTCTTAAATGATGGTGGTACTAAAGATCAGTGGCATAAAACCAAATATGCTTTTATTGTACACATCTATATTTTACATTATATATAAAGGGAATAAATAAGGAACACTTCTTTACTAACTGGAAGCTGAAGAAATGATGTTTTTTTTGGGATGAAGGGATTGAGAGCAGCCCTGTGAAGAAGGACACAGGAGGTGATTCTGCCCTCATGAGACCCTACTTGGAATACTGTGCCCATCTCTGGAATCCTCAGCACAGGAAAGACATGGACCTGTTGGAGTGGGTCCAGAGAAGAGCTGCAAAAATTGTCAGGGGGCTGGAAGAACATCCTGAGACAGTTGGGGTTGTTCAGCCTGGAGAAGAGATGGCTCTGGGAAGATCCTGTTGCAGCTATCCAGGACATAAAGGGGCTTAGGAGAAAGATGGGCACAGATTTTTCAGCAGGGCCTCTTGTGAAAGGATAAGGGGAAACAATTTTAAACTAAAAGAAACTAGACTTAGACTTAGGAAGAAATTTTTTTCAGCGAGGATGGTGAGACACTGGAACAGGTTGTCCAGAGAAACTGTTCAAGGTCAGGTTGGATGGGACCTAAGCACTCTGGTCTAGTGGAAGGTGTCCTTGCCCATAGCAGGGGGGTTCAATTAGATGACCTTTAAAGGTCCCTTCTATCCAAACTATTCTATAATTCTATGATTCTAGGTCTTACATCAAGAGCATGCATGGCAAAAGACTTTTTCATTTCAGCTAACTATCTGAATACTAGCACAGCATTGCTACCTCAGAGTCTTCTGAAATATTTTAAGCACATCAAAATATACTAAAATTTCACAGCAGCAAAAATTCCCCCAACTATTCTTTTAAAAGTTTCTGTGCTTAAACAGCCTGGGGTGATTAAATAATCACCTTCCTTAACAAATGTTAATAACATTATATACTAACAGTCTAGAAAGCGAATTATCACCCCCACATAGATACTTTGCATTTTTCCAAATACTGGAACAAAATTACATCAAGCAGGGTTAAAACTTGTATCACATCTATGAAGATCTGGTGCTCTGGCAGGTATCTCAGAAAGGAACTATAAAGTGAAACAATAGATTCTGTGGACTAACTGGCATTGAGCTGGTACAGAGTCTCTCTTCGTAAAGGCAGAGGTAAATGGGTAGGGAAGACCTGGAAAGCTGAATTGCTTTGTTGTTGTGAAGGACTAACTGATTAGCCCTTATCTGAGAAAGATTAGATTTGTTTCTAAATTGTGTCTTGGAAATGAGGTTCTTGCCATTTAATCTTACAACCTCAATGTCTCTCTTGCTAAATGCAGAGGAGAAACCTGACAAGGCTGTATGTGTAAGGCACACCAACACTTCAGTCAGATGAATGAAATGTGAAAAAACTTCTCTCTCAAAGACAAATATCTTGCCTTTTACACTTGAATTACATAGAGAAAGATGGCCATAAAGGACTGTTATGAAAAACTACAACTATGCTAAATTGCAATTTAAATTACTAACCTATTATATCTAAACACTTTTTTTAGACTGATGCTATTAGTCTGAAGCTACAGAAGCTGATCAAGGCAGTAAGATCAAAGAATTGTCTTTGCAATCACATTGTACTTCTCTGGAGCAGTACATTTTACTTTAAAAGTTCATTTTGTTTTAGTCATGTAATTTATATTAACGAAACCTGACATGTCTAAATATTCTTATCAATTTCTGTATAATTAAACTACTCAAAAATTAATAAGACTGCTATTCTCTATGTTTAATTGAGTTTCATTTGTCCGGTCTTCCAGATTTATACCATGTTGGAGTCTATTTCGTGAGTACTAAGAAAATGCATTGGAAACATGATTAAACCAAGAAAATGTACAATGTTGATGCATCTCAAATAAATGTTTCTCTGATGTCCTGCAAAATATTACTCGGTAAAACAAGTTTTTATTTGTACAATTACTCATTTATCAGTACATCTCTTCTCATTTGAAATCTTCCTTTAACAATGCACCACAAAGTCCCACCCTGTTAATCATTCACAATGGAAGATTGTTGCCACAGGCCTCTATCTGGACCCTGTAGAACCTTGGAGGTCATTTGCACCTAATATTCTAGAGCATTTACTCTACAATAGTTTATATTGGGGCAACACAACTGTGTTTACTCTTCTAACATTGGATCTGTCTCTGAGAGCTGTGTTGTGTGCTTTACTTAAGCCACATTCATTGTTTATTATGGCTTCAACTATAATAAAATAACAGCTACATTGTTGATATATAAACACAGTATAAGGTTATCTAGTTTTACAGCAGCTCCTGCAAGTACCTTTATATAGTTCCTGAAGTGTTATTCAGTGATTTCATACATTCAGTACTTTTTGGTGGACTGTAACAAATACTCTGCTTCTTATACCAGTACTCTGTCACATAGTGCAGCTGTGTGTGATTTTGTACCACTTAGTACCATGGCAAATAATGACACAAGGTGTAAAATACATAATGATCACAGAGTAAGTGCTCAGAACTACTGCAGCTTTTTGCTGCTGTTCTCCTGCTTCAGTCCTTTAAACATTTAGCTTTTCAGTAATGAGACTGTGATTGTATGAAGCCATTATTTTCCATTACTCACACTGTAATGCAGCTGCTGACTGGTATATTTGGGTTTCATTCATTTTGGAACTATTTTTAAGTACTATATCACACACCTGCAGGTTGTCAGCCACTATTGTGACAAGCTGTACAGCCTACACAATTATTCAGGGTTCTAGGAAGGAATATATATAAGGTTTGCTCTTTATGCATGTTGGTACTATAGAACCTGCTGGAAGGGCATGTGTCTTGGTAGCATGTCTTACCTGAAAAGTTCTAGAAGCCTTTGGTGATGGAACCTTAATTTCAATGTTACTCAAAGAAATTTTAATATTCAAGACCCCCTGAGTCTCAGAACTCACAGAAACTATATATAAAGAATATACTGTGGGTTTAGACTTACTGGTGGGAAACAGGAGTTCCAGGTTGCTGTATCATCATCACTGCTTGTATTTATGCTAATATTGCAGGTATCTATCTGTGACGCGCTCAGCACATGTGAGATCCCAGTATCCTGTAATTCTTCATTTTGTTGTCTCCTCATGCTGGCCAGCATCTGGAGTTCAGATGAACTCAGACTATTTGAGTTGTAGTTTTTCCAGTCATACTCCTGTGAAATAAAATGAACAAGTCAATATAGACAGGACCACGGAACAGAATAGATGAATGAAACAGAGACCTTGGAGAATCTCTCAGAGGATCTTCAAGAAGCTACAATACTAAAATAGAAATGAAATGTTTACTAGAAAAGATTGGTTAATATATTTTTGGTCAGCTATGAAAATCAAGCATATTTACAAGTAATTATAGGAAGGAAGAACACCACAAACACTGTTATGAACTGCAGAATGGATCCAGGGTGTTTGGTGAAGTTGCTGAAATATTACCCACTGGAATTGTGATTACAACCTCCTTTGCTTTCTTCCTACCTGTGTAGGACACAAGGTGCATGAAGATGACAGAAGATAGAAGGTATGACAGAAGCAGTTTGCACAGTTGCCACCCTTTTGTTACCTCTGGCTTTTGAGTTCCAAGCTTCATTCCTTACTAGTGTGATTAGTTCTACCATTTTGAATCCTAAAATAATAGAGGATGCTTTCTTTAGCCCCTCTCCGAATGCCTCTTACCAGCTCAGTTACTGTTAGCCATTTGTTCACTCTGACACCCTCGGGAGCCTGCTCTGCTCTGATGTATCAGCATTCTACCAGATCTACAGCTGCTCTAACTTTCATTGATCTTACTGAAGATGCTGATTTCTTGTTAAATTTTCTATATATAAACCATCTGCAGTTATTTGATTATTATAAGAGAAGCTTTGGCTTATCTTTCTTATCTCATATAAGCAGCAATTGGCATGTAGTCATTAAACTGACAGCACGAACTGGTGCTCTGCAGAATAAAAGCCCTAATCATTGAAAGAACTTTTTTCTCATTCTCTTTTTAATAAAAGCAAAACATTGCCCAGACCTGCTTGTCTTTTGCTTTGCATCTATGAAGAAAGGTGATAGATTTTTGTAATTTTTACAGCATAATTCTAAACATCTGCTGTTTCTCCCTGCTCTCCCACCCACCCCTGGAAATACCATACTCAGCAAAAAGATGTCATGACAATTTTCTGGGTTAAACATCCTATCCAATAAAGTCCTAATAAAGGAGAAATAGTTTGGACTATTTATTCTGCCAATTCAGATTGCTACTCCTAAAAAGCCTCTTCACAAATTTTACTTTGTCCTAGTCGGTTTTCAAAGAGAGAATTTGAAAACTGAATTTTGAAATCAAGTACACTTGTAATTTAGGAGAAACTTGTGATGTAAGAAGTTACTTTGCAATACTCAAAATTGTCTAAAATTAATATTTCATTTAGTAATTAAAAGCTTATCTTGTCTATTTGCATATCCTTCCCTTACAATAAAGTATTTTTATTAAGCACTTAAAACTTTTCCTAGATTGACAAAACCTGTTGTTTAAAGGACTTTTTTTCATATATAATGACATTTGCATTCTTCTAGGTTCAAATGATTTATTCACAATGGTTTGAATGTAGTTATATGTGTAGAAAACTTTAATTACCAGCTATCTACATGCCTGCAATATTACCCAGAGGGCTATACTTCTTTCTTAATTAAAAATATTTGAACTTAATAATAGAGAGCTCTATTAAAACATGAATAAAACATTGCAAGCAACCAGGTCCTTAAAGTGCATTAAGCAGCTGGCAAATCGATTGTAGGAAGAGTTGGTTAAGCAATTTTTTTCTTTACTAGTCCTCTGTATGAGCACAAAAAGAAGTGTCAAAGAACTCTGAAGAAGGGCTTCTGGATGGAGAAATTTTAATATTTGATCAAATCAAGTATGAGAGTTAAATCTGCCACACACTTTTATCTTATGTGTTGTAGCAATAAAACAAAGTCTGCAGCTTCTGAGTTTCTATACCTTGGTAATAGGATTTGTCCTTGAAAAAAATACTTACAAGCAACAAATTACATGTGCAATACATTTACAGTTGTAAGTGCAGTATGTTAATAACCCCACTGGCTAATTTAGTAATCAGCTATTGCAATCCACTTAGTCTATATTTAGCCAAGTTCTACAGGACAAAGTTGATCACTGCATTAAACACTGATAATATCTTTTAGAAAGTAATCAATGTATCATTTTGTTTGTTATGGACAAATAGATTTCAGCTATTATTAGCAATAAATATAGTTGAATTTTAAGGGGAATGATTTTCTAAAACTGGAAAATATCAGGAAACAACAGAGGAATAGATTTAATCACAAAAATGTAAATAGTTACTGGAAAACAGAAAAATTAAATTCCTGTAGATTATACTAGGAGGGAAAGGAAATGCAAAATATAAACAAATTTTATTACACACTTACAGACAGATACATGGATATGAACATATTAAGAAAGAGAGAATCAGATTATCAGTATTAACTGGGGATTTCCTATCACTAAAAATTACAGAAACATTATCTTACTTCTCCCAAATACAAAAGAACTCATGCATTGCATTCTTCTACATTTTCTACATCACTCGCAGCAATTCTAATGTCTTTTCCAGACCATAAATACACAGAACATATGCTGCTGACTTTCTCTGCTTTTTAATTTTTTTCGGTTTATAGTCTTTAAAATCACCAGCCACTGATATTTTTCATTACTAAAGTCTCAGCATTGTTTCTGATTTTCATTTGCACTCTTGTATTTCAATCCCCTTGCTTCCCCCTAATCCACTTCCCAAAGGAAACCAGTCTCCACATCCTTCATGGAAAAGGATGTTCTGTTTCTATCAGGAAAAGCGCAAGGCCTTTCCCAATCTGAGAGACACCTCACAGGACTGAGAGATACACAAACTGCAGTCCTTGCACCAGGACTAAACCAGACTCGTGGCACAAAAAGCGCTGAAGCATCAGTGGCAGTCTGTGCATTTCCCCATCAAAGACACACAGAAAACTGAACACACGTTTTCCTAGGCACTGTTCTTTAATTTGGTGCCCAGTTTGGATTGCTATGCCTAGCCCAATGCCCAGATTTCCATACCCACTGCAGGGTTGTCCATCCTCAGCATCCTACAGCCCAAAGTAGGCAGGGAGAACCATTTAGCATGAAGACCCTGCCCCAGCAGCCACATCCTTGTCCCATGGCAGTCGTCACTCCTGCTTTCCCCTTCACAGAGGCTGTCAAATCAGGTAACTAAAATTAACTGTATCAACAGGTCACAGAATTGCTACAGACTAAAATTCCTACAGCAGAATCACAGCACTCTTCCCTGCTGGGAATAGTGACTGCAGTATCCTACAGCAGATGAGACAAGCTACAAGGACAGAAAACACAATAATGATGGAAGATACCCATGCCCTTCATGCAAACGAGGCATATGCCATGTTCCAGGACATTATTGCAGGTAAACTTCCCCAAAGAATGAATAAATGCTTTATAGAGCCTTCAAAAAAGAGAATCATTTATTCTGTTGGTCCCCAGAGATGTACAATACCTGGTTCAAGATATTACAATACAAAACCCACTCTTACAATAATGAACATGCAGTAGTTTGATTCAATATCCTTTAGCAAAAATGTAAAAAAAAAATAAAAAAATCATAGAATAGCAATCCTGGGAATAAATGCCATAAAACTCCTTGACCTGTAGAAGAGACAACTGCAAGGGAATATGATGTACAGCCATCAAGTAGGAAGTGGCACTGGTAAGAATATTAATTAAAAACCCCAAGATTATTCATTGTTTCTTATTACAAACAGAAGAATAAGAAAGCACCAGGAAGAAGATAATGCATTCAAATAAATAAATGAAGATATGTATTTTTTCCCCCCAAAACATAACTGTCTTCAGAAAAACTTGCATTTCGAATTACATGTTTACATATAAAAAATCCATGAAGAAAAAACAAGGAATAAACAACACCTTGGTGAATGTAACAATTCCTTTAGTAGCTTGGTAATTCAGCCTGTGGCACAGCTTTGCTGCTGGCTCTCAATCACATAATTTATTATTGCTCAGGGCTGTCGCAGAGAGACTATGAAGTACCCAGATTAACACTCTTTCTATGGTCACTTGTTAATACATCTATTCAAAATCTGCCAATTTTCTTTAGTAATCTTTCAGCTTCAAACTACTTTCTAACTCACGTATTTCCAAAATGTGAGTTGCTCAGTGACAACTCTTTTTATCTATAAACCACTGAGATTTGTTTTATTTGGAGGAGTATTTTGTGTGCCACAAAAACCTACAAAATCAACTTGCAACAGGCTGAGCTCAGTAAATGCTTTTATGATGAAACCAGAATATATCTGAATGAAAAACATACTATTAATCACTTCATGCAGATGGGTATATTTAATATAGCTACTCTATACAATCTAGTAATTTAATTTCAAAGTAAAAATCACTTACACAAGTCTGTGCAGTCAGACATGAATTTTCTTTTGAGATTTCCTTGAGAGATGTTTTACTGATGGATCTTTTCAATTGATCAGAAACTCCTTCATATCTTTCAGTTTTTTCAGATCCATTTCTAATTGCTTTAAAGAACCTAGATTTACTCTGAGTTGGAGAAAGAGAAAGGACAGGCTTTAAGCTTCTCTGAGAGCTAATAGAATCTTTTTTTCTCACACTGGAACTCTGTGGTTTTGATAAGATGGTCTCATCAAGGCTATGCTTGCTGTGTTCCTTATTCTTCCAGTATTCATTTTTCCATGACATTTCATTTAATGGGGTTTCTTTAAAAACTGCTGAATCAGATGTTCCTTGCCTGCAGTGGCTGATCTCAAGGTTCTCTGTATCCTGGATGAGTTCATTGTTGTCATCCTAAATTTAGGAAACAAAGCAAGGGCATTTGGTTCCCTCTCATCATCACACTTCAGTTTTACATAACCTGAAAACATTTCAAAAATATCGCTTTAATCTCTGATTCTAAATTTGCAAGGATTCTGAAAAGGAGCTGCTCTTCCTGGCAACTACCCTGACTATACCATAAACATATTCTTACAGCTCAAGTAGATTACTCTTTTCAAAATGTCAGCTCAAATTTAGAATGCTGATAACCTCCCAAACCTGTGTCTTACCTGAAAATCATAATTTCAATAAAATTTATTACAACTGTAATCCAAAACTAAGCAGAGAGTCCACAACAATGATCTTTCCATTGAATTATTAATATCCCTTATTTTCACATTGCATCTTCAACTTAAACGTAGAAAGAATAACTCTTGCTGAGATCACTCCGCTCACCTCTGGTAATCATATGGTACTGAATATCACATCCGTTACCATTGAACATAATTTAAAAATTTTAGAGGTTAATCTGCAAAATATCCCATGAATCGAGTGCACGATGTTCACTCACACCCCATCTCCCCAACAAACAGCAGGACTGAACAGATGGGAAGAGGAATAATGGGGAGGCACATTTCGTGTTTGCCTCGGTGTTCTTACTCTCAAGGAAGAAAGGATGAGAGAGGCCGCATGTTCATCTCACGATGCTGCTCCTCTGCCATATGCTGCCACACGGGGGGTAAGGCAGTATGTACCACAGGATCCAGTCAGACACTGAAATCTCGTGTGCCTCTCACAGCCACCTGAGCCCCGCTGCACAGCATGAAATGGACACTCAAGAAGATAATACCTCAATTTTGCTAATATACACATTTTTGAAGTTTATAGTTTAATTTCCTCAGTTATTTCCTTGAAATAGGAATCTCTTTTTCCATCTTTTTCATAGATTTTAATTTGTCATGTTATCTTGACGTCATACTATAAGCCCATATAAAGTCAGGCTAACTCTAGCTCTGTAAATCTAATGCACCTTCAGCTGCAGTGTTGATATTATTTAATGCAGTTTGCATCCAAGGATAATTAATGAAAAATGGCTGTTACCTACTATACCTCTGGCACATAATCAAAGAAAAACTACTTTTAGTTTATATAATAACTAAATTTTTTTTAAAAAAGAGAGGGGTCCTCTATCACTCTCTTGCATCAACCCTCTAGAATGGCCACTAATGTGCCCCCATGATCTTCTTGTGCTGTAAAAGCAGCAGTACCTGGCTACTGCTTTCTCTTTGTGTGCTTGGCACTGGACCTGTGAAGTAGGACAATGGCATGGAAGGTGAGCTTTCTTCTTCAATAAAGGCTTAAACACCAGCAAAATTTTATGATAAATTTAGCTTTTGATTAATTTATAGATATTTGTCTTGCTTTATACTTCCACATAACAAAGAAATTCTTTGAAATCCAAACAGTTCCATACCTTCAGAATGGTATCCCATATAGCACTGCTCAAGAACTATTAACTTGACCGACACTGTTACATCAAAGTTCCAGAATTTCAGAATTACATCAAAGTCTTATGGCTTTCAGCTAATAAATAATGAACTTCCCCAGAAAATGGGAAAACCCCCTCAACAACAGAAAGCAACTGAGAGAATTTTTACTTCTTCTAATGAGCATTGGCAATTTAGTTTCAGAAATACAGAATGTAGAAGAGTTAAATTCATTCCATCTTGCTATTACGCAACTAAGTCACATTTTATTGATCAGTTATGAGCTGCAGATTCAAATCCTAAGAAAAAGATTTTATAATTAAAAATGAAATATACTAGAATGTTCTTAAAGGAACTTTAGCAATTACTGTAATGACACAATGAAATTATTCCATGCATTGACAAATCAGAGAATCTATGTAGTATCAGCTAATATTTTTATTAATTTTATTGCTGAAAGATTTCCACATTGCAAAAGAATTAATATTGCTGATGCTGATGCAGCTCAGACAGCATATAAAGCAGAAATACCAATAATGAAGTGGCATTCAAGAGCTGAAATTTCTTAACTCACTTTCAGCAGTGTCAATGAGCCAAAATAGTCTCCACTTACATTTTAAAATGCACAACAAAGTCTTATTTACTGCACTCCTAAGCAACCATGATGGATTTGCATCTCACTCAAATCTATGGTGCAGGCTTTCCCAAAATCCTTTTTATAGTAATGATGTACAATTCTCACATCTCTCTGTGAGCACAGGGGCTGAGAGAGAGTTGGGTTTCTTTTGTCCGCTCATTACACAGGGTACACCTGCATTTACACTCCTGTATCCAGTTAGCAACCTGACAAAGACAAATCTACCTGTAGGTATATGGGGAAAAGATGATTTATCCTCTGTCTAACTTGAAGACAGAATCTTATCCTAGGAGTTTTAGGATGAAGACTGCTTTATCAAGAATACCAGGTACAAAGGGGCCTACCTCTTCACTGCTGTCAGTTCCTGGAAAGTTATCTTCAGTGTGGGTTTTCTCATGCACTCCACTGCTGGCTGGCTCCAAATCCAAAGGGAAAACACCACATTCTGGTGACATACTTGGAGACTTGCAGTGACGAGCTGATCGAGGTCTTGATGAAAATGTGAAAACCTCTTGATTATTCACTTGCTGGTGACCTGTGTCACTGCTGTGATGTTCACCAGAGGCGTTCTGGGGTGAGGTTAAATTCTGGCAGGCTGAATCTTCAGCAGCTACAAACTGCTCACACCCATCCAACTGAATACTCTCGGTGAAACTCCCCGGAAACACCCATTCATCTGAAACACACAGTGTTTATTTCAATGCCAAATGTGTAAATTGTGTGCTACCCTGATCATGCTTATTTTCTTGGGAAGTTGTACAGCAAAGTATGTTTTTCTAGTACAGAAACATTTCGCTTAACAGATTGAAATAGTTGGAAGAGTGATGAGGATACAATAAAAAAGATCAGGCTGCTTTCAAAGTGCAGCAAGGTTAATCCAAACATTTCTAGATCACAGCTCAAGAAGTACACAGGCTCTGGTACATGACATACAGGCCTCCAATTTGCAAACCTGAAACTATTTAGTTGTCAAGATTTGAAATCTGCAACTCAACTTTATTCTAAGAAAACATAACTGTGTTAAATTTGGCCATTGATCTTTTTCTATAGGCATTTTTTTTGTGGCTGACATTTAAAAAATGAACACACATTGGTGGAAAGTTCATAATATTACAATCTGCTGCTTCTTTATTGCTGAAATTCTACGTTTTCTTTTATGTCCAGAACTTATGGTTTAAATTTCAATTTCAAACTACCGCTCTGATGAAAAATAGTGTGACATGAAAAATGTATGAAGATATCTGTTTCACCAAGTTTCTCTGAATACAGCCACTACTAATCTGACAATTTTAAAACAAACAATAAACTCCAGAAATGGATTTAAAGATTGAGTGCACCAGATACACATGAAAAAACCATTTTTATATTCTTATTGTTAACTTATATTTTACTGTTTGGAATGATGGTATAGAAAAAAATGTCAATTTGATTGATTAAAACCAATCTCAAACAGCATCTGAGAAAAGGAGAATTGCTCAAGTATGCAATACTCCCTTATCTTCATTAAAGGTAGTGTGGTGTGGATTATTCACTAGATATTGAAACTTTCTGGCTCCATAAAGCAAAGTTACCACCAACCATATTAAAAAAGCCTCAATAAAAATGTACTAAAAACGTAATAATAAAGTAACTCTGCAATAATAAAATGCTTGCCATCACAGAAGACAGTAGGTTTACTGTGGTATTTTAGCTTTAGTTTTGTTAGAGTTACCACTTCAGGCAGGTTGAGCAGCTTGGGGGTGGGGGTCTGAACCACCATAAATGAAAGCAAGAGAAAGAAGAGAGAAACAGCTGTCTTCTTACTGGGTTGCTGTGGTTTTTCCAGTTTACTGAAGACAGCTAGTAAAGCTACCAAACTCCAGTTAATATCCAGGAACCAGTGAGGAGTAGGGACTTGAAATGTCTAATAAGCTCATGGTTTGCACCTCCTTGTTCCAGAAAAGACATCAGTCTTTACGTGAAGACCATCTACAGTCAGAACCCCCAAGGCTTTTCAGGTGAATACTTGCTATATTAGATAATCATGCTGATTTAAAACAATCTAATAAATCATACTTTTAATGAATATAAAGCTTGACAGATAAACAGACAAGTAACTCCATTTATTTTGTAAATATTTTGGACTAGTTTTTCCAAGAGTCTCAAGAAATGACTGAGACCATTCAAAAGTTTTATGAACCACCCTTCATTGTGTAAACAAAATAACTTTTAGTTCCGATCAATAAATACAAGTTCTTCAAAGGAGGATACTAGAGCAGAATTCTCCTATTATTATGCAAGATCATGTCATATTCCTCAGAAAACATATTTTTCATAGTCAGGCAATTGGAATTACATGTGAAGGGTGGTATATGAATAAAGCAACCAAAAACATAAGAGAAAACAGTATTAATCATGAACATTTCACAGATTTTATACTTTCACTGTATTTTACTATCTACATAAGCTGCCTTTTTAAAGTAACCATTTCCCCTATAAAAAAGGAAATGAAGAGAGGGATCTTCTCATGAACTTTTGAAGTGAAGCTGAATACAGTATTAGGATGCTCAAGAACAAAGACGCAGGAACACTTTTCCCCCAGCTGACTCTATGACCCAACCTGATTTAAAAATGCTCTCACAGTAAATCAGTATTTTAAATTACATTAAAAAAAAACCCACCAAAGAAAGAAGAAAAAAAAGCCCTTCATAACTTACCTAGCTAAGAAAATGTTTGTACTTTTTCCTGTCTCAGCACTCTGCAGTCTTCTGACCAGTCTGGCACTCACCCTTTCAGTTTAATCTAGACAGATTTTACTAGGTTTCAAGGGCAGTGGCTTGACTAAAACCAAGTGTGTAACACACACTTTAGTATTCAGAAAGTCTTTTTCCCTGTCACAAAATTAGATTTGACAAGTATCATGCTGCCTTTGCAGTTTTCAAATACCCACTAATGGCTCAGACCCCTGTAACAAAGCCCTCTAGGGTGTGGTTATACATTTAGTGTACAACCCACTTCAGGAGAATGCGCTAATTCTGATGCACAACGGACTGGGAGAGAGGAGCGGCTTAATTTTATTTTGGCCTACTGACTTAATAACAACCAACCTCCCTAATGCACTCTCACTCATTCTATTCTCATTCCAGAATAACTTCTAATGCAGTTGTTGCTGATTAATTTGCTGAGGGCATTAGAGATAAAAATTTGCAATTAATTCTGAAGCAAAGAAGGTGATAAATCACTTGCTTTTTGAGATTTTAAGTAAATTTTAAATGAAGTTTCAAAACATGAAAAAGAAAGTTTAAGTAACAGGTTTTTTTCAAGTGTTTTCTAAACAGGAGGAAAATAGAGCCTTAAACTTCTGATTCCTCCTGGCTCTGCCTCAGACATCCAAAAATTTCTTACACATCACTTTACTCACCATTGTAATGTCTTGCCTGAATGCAAAGGACTTCAGAAATATAAAGAGCTACTTTAAAAGACAGTATCTGTATAATATTTACCCTGAATATTCTGCCTTTTTCGTTTAAGGCTCCCTGTAAAGAACAACATTAATTTCCGGAGCTGTTGAAGAAATGTACTTGAGTTAGGAATAAGTTAAATGCAAATATTAGTTTGCATAGCACAGTACTTAATGAAATATGCAAGGGGGAGACAAAAAGTCTTGAAGACTAAGATGACATTTTACGGTGGTTACAGAGCAACTTCTGTAACCTGTAGTCAGAATGGCACTTTGATATTAGTCTACAAGTGAAATATAATGGGATTTTGTTTGGTCCAAAACTCCCTATACCTCTCCAACAAAAACTATACTACAATTTCTTTTTAACTCAGCATTTTCATGTGAATTGTAATGAATAATTTGGAGTACCTTCTTAGCAAAATATGCAAACTACTGTGTAATCACAACATTGCAGCAAACAACATAAATGCAAGAATGATCACCCTAACATCTAATTAGCTCTTCCACCCAGTCAGACTTATGCTAAAGCTTCTAATTGCAGCCTAACATTTTAATGAAGGTTTCAGCATTGAATAAATAAGATTGGCATAAACAACGTTCACTCATTTTATGTTTGCATTGGTAAAGGTACAGCACACCTGCTACAGAAGACATGCTGACTTGAGGTTATAATAAACCTAAGAGACATTATTATAAATAGCAGTGCCTAACCTCAACATAAGAACAATCCCTTATGAAAGCTCCCCTACCCCCAACAAATTCAGATGAACATTTACTTAAGCTAATGCAAAACAAATGCAGTGCTGCTCCAAGATCTCCACAGGCTCTGGCTACACAGGGCTCAAGAATATGAAATGCCTGGTGATAAGAGTAGTGTATGATGGATTCTTGTTGACACAAATACTTTTGACCACAGTGTAAAAGAGGACCCAGAAACTATGGATGCTTGCACTTGCTTGGGGAATGTGGTTTTGTTCCAAGGACTTTTACACTTTGTCAGAAGTGTCAGGATCATGATTTTGGTTAAGTCATCACCACCGAGCCAGACTTGTGGTTGTTCACTATGGGGCAAGATCAGCTGAGAGCTTCCTGACTAGAAACTCTATTGTGAGGATTATGGGGTTACAATCTTGACACTGTGCATGAAATACATAATTTCTTTAAAAACCCACAACATAAGCTGAGGTGCCTTTCTGTGAATCAGAACAAAATATAATTCACCACTGAACTTCATAAACAAAACAAAATCTCTTGATATTACATAGGTACCACAGTGGATATTCTAAACTCTTACCTGTGACAAATAAAATTTCTCATAAATTTCATGTTTGGAATCTTCAGTGTTAAATTTATTAGAGATTTAAAGAATAAATTATTTTTAGCTCTTTTAATTATGAGAGCACAGAATCTTTCTTTTCATATTCATTCATTGCTCTGGTACTCTGCTTAATCCTGCAAATCTTTATCAATGCTCAAAAGCAATTCTGTTGCAGGGTGTTTGATTTCCATAATCCCCCACAACACAGACATTTATATTGTATGTGAACTGCTTCTGGGTCCTTTGAAATTTACAACAGATAGTCCCTCACACCACAGAGAACTGAAATGTAAAATAACATAAAAGAGCACCGTACCACTGGTTACCTCCCATGTGGTTTTGGCTGCATTTTTAAGAGATAATCTCCTATGACAGTTCCTGTCTGGTGATGGTACTTGTGGTGAGGTGAGCTGAAAATCTGCTTCTCCACTCACAGATGTTTTCTGAGTCTGAATTTCAGGGTCTGAAATGCAATGCAGAAGCTTATGAAGTGCCTGTGAACATTCATATTGAGTACATAACTCATGCATTGTACTGGGATACAAACATCTTCCAAACAGCATGGGAATCTTGTAGGGCAGCGGGAATATGACAGTCACAAGGAAGGAAAAACTTAATACTAGGTAGGGAAGAAGGGAAAAACATAGAAGTTATAAAAAATAGGCTTGCAAAAGTATGCAAAATAATCAAGAGCCATTTCAGCAGCTCAGTTGTTTGCACAGTGTGAGGAAAAGCAGAGGATGTGTATAAACTGTGGCTACTGCCAGCAGGTGCTGCTCCCCAGCTCAAACATTTACAATACCAATACCTGCAGAGACTGAGCATTTATTCAAGCTCATACAGGAGAATAAGCCATGATTTAATAAATGTGTCTTCAGTAATTAATAAGGCAGATAAAGGATTAGAAAAACAAAGAATTAAGTCTCACATTCCAAAGGCAGAATAACACAAAAACGTTGTCAGTTTGAGAACTCTACATGTTCCTCGCTTTATACTCTTACCATTTTGAGATTCATCTTCAATTTTTCGGAGAGTATTTCTTTTGCCTTCTTGATCTAAAGAATCATTGCATGATGAGAATGATAGCTCCAATCTCTCAATGTCTTGTATGGATTCAGTTGGCATTCCTGAATTTGGAAGCTGGCATGATCTATTACGTTTGCTACTCGAGGTATTTGTTACCTTGAAAGACATTAATTTCTTGATAAAAGAAAAAAAATATAACAGGTTTCAAAATACCCCAAAGTAAAGACACATTTTGAATTACACTTATTTTTAAATAAATATTTCCAAATTTTTTAAAAATTATTATCTTTTCAGGAAACTTCATGGTAGGTGGAATTCAGTGTGGTATCTTCAATCTTTACAGTCTAGGAACAGGCAGGATTTTTTTCACTGAGTGAATGGAAAACAAGGCAAAAAAAAGTGAAAAAAAATTTAAAATTCACTATCAAAATAGAAAGACTAAAACTTGGAGTTCTTCTAGGCCTTCTTACCTCTCCAGGTACCTTTGTACTGACTCTCCTGTTGGAAGATGGAGGCGGCCCAAGGATCTTTGATCCAAATGCAATATGTGATACACCCTGAGTTTTACTGCTGCATATGCTGCCCTGTCCTCTATTAACCGAGCTACCTAAGAAAAGTAACAGTTAAAAAAAATTATGGTACTTACAAAGAATAAAAACTAGTCTTTTTCAAATCAACTAAAAGAAAAGAATTATGAATACTACATATACCTAAAAATTATATTTCTTTAAAGCGCAATCCCTAGAAATGTAAGAATAGCAAATGCACGTTTTATAGAAGTGTGTCAGCAAACAAGCAAGAAATTTTTGGTCTATTATGGAGACATATTTCTAATCCTCTTGCTTTAAAGATTTATTTAAAAGGGAGATATTTATAAACAAACAAACAAAAAAACTGGCCTACACGATTTCTTTAGAACTTCAATGAAAACCTAACTTCTGACAGGAAGAAAAAAGAACTCTAATTAATAAATGACAGAATAAATAAATAAAAACACAAAAAACCTGAGGCAAGACTGTCAAGGTATCAGTCACAGCTCAGAGAACTATTTACATTTTGCTTTTTGAAATTACTGAATTGACTGTATTGCCAGGGCTGAGCCCTAATATTGCAAACTCTATTGCTGCTAAAATGTTCTACCCGCTTTGCTATTTTTTTTTTTTTTTTTACTGCTTAAAGTGTAGATTTATTCTTATAATTCTTTTCAAACACAGAAATTGCCAACCAATCTTCAAGACAAACAAAAAGTAAACATGGAATTCAGGTGAATGTTCTGAAAAAAAATCAAAAAGGAAGGACAGTAAAATGGTTCTGTATTAATTTTATCATCAGGGTTGCAGAATTGCATGTACTATCTATTTGCCTCTTTTTTAATTCTCCAAGATTGTCAGTAAATTCTGCTTTCCAGAGCTGATAAAAACGGTATCTTCACATTAATTTATATTTAATATTTATAATGTCCAAAGATGAAAGATATTTTCTTGCTACAACATCAGTGTTAAATTCCTATCTCACTTTAGAGATCTGACACCTTCATAAAGCAATAAAGTAGAAATAAAACACTTTGTCGATTCCCCTCAGCATTTTTCATAACCTTATTTCAAGATCAGCTTTATGTACAGTGTCATCAAGGAAATGAAAAACAGATCATGCATTAGCTACCAAATATCATAATTTATTGCACTAATAAGCGAAAAAGAAGCCACTTTCTGCCATTACCTTCCTCCCTTTTTCCTAATGTGACATTTGGTTGCTGCTAACAGCTGCCATTTCACAAGATTAGATGACCTGTCTTGGTTTAACATGAATTTCTTTAATTTGCTGCCTACCTTGCGATGTTGTTAGCTCCAATTAGGAAAGCTGATTTGCATTAAAATCTCTCTTTATGAACACATTAATTGACGGCAATTAATTACCTATGTCTACACATAAGAGTGTGTTGATGACATAATGAAATAATATGTAATTAAAAGTTGATGATACTAAAAATAATTTGGGCTTTTCATTATCCAATAAACAAAAAGTCTAGTTGATAAAAACAACATTTTCCAATTAATATGTATTTAAACATACAAAGCTTCCATTTCCAAGAAGGCCAACTTCTGAAATTGAAAAGCATGGCTGGAGGAACACATGCTTTGTTCATAAGATAGGACTGAAAAAAAGATGAAACCTTAAACTGAAGGCATTTCATTTTGCTGCAGGTGTGGGATGTTACATTAATTATTTGCTTATATATTCCTAAGGGCTATATATCTTTGTAGTCCTCATGGTAAAACCTGAGTCTTGTTTGATAAGAACAGACGTTTTCCTGTTTAGGTACATAGTTCACCCTGTTGTACTCATTTAAATTTTACAGTCCCTCATATTTTGACAGCCCAGCCAAAACGTATTTGTTTTTGAATACAGTCACAGAATCTGGAGTCCAGAGTTTTCTCTGCTATTTCAAAGGCAAATTTAAAATCCAACTTTACAACAGAACTTTGGTTTGACTACTTGTAGGGCAGTAATACTCTAAAAGTATTACTTCCCTTTTGATATTACAAAAATGGTACTTGCTTGAAAAAAAAGCTGATTGTAATTTAAACAAGTAAATGTATGAAGGGTCTTACTCTAAGCAAAAATTTAAATCTCCTATTATTCATTTCAGGTGCTACAGGACAGAGATTGCCTTTACTGAAGAGGTACATTGAGAGAGAGTAAAAGTTAACTTGAAAAAGCACCAGCATGGGAACTGAGTGCAGATGATGAATTCTTTATGAGTTGAGTTTTTTTTAATATTCTGGTAAAACTCTGCTTTCAACACAGTTCTTAGAGGAAGGTTGGAAAAACTTAGAAGTACAAGATTAAATTTTCCCTTCATGTTTTTACTGGTGCTAAATACAACAATACTCTTACCCATATGAATGGCCAACTGATTTTGGAATCATACAAATTTCTTTACCAGCTTCTCGTAGCAGTGGATTCCATATTTTAATCATATTCTGTGTAACATGTCATTTTCTCTTGGTTTTGTGCCATGAGGTAGGAAAAGCAGCTTTTACTGAACTTTCTTTGTATCACTAGTTACTTTATAAACTCCCTTATGTCAATTTTTAATGTTTTCAGTGTATCTTCACATGGGAATTTTTCACTCATGCTGGTTCTCCCTGAATCACTTCTTGGTCTATAAGATCTTTTCTGAGATGGTTTAATTGATAATATATAAAATATTTCAGATAAAAATGCAAAACTGATTTAAAAGTTTGATACCTTTTTCATTTCATATGTATTTGAATTTCCTGCTACTTAGTTTTTAAAAACATATTAAAATCTGAAAATTCTACTGAGCTGTATCTATGGTGATGATAACCTTCCTTCCTTGAGTCATTTAATTTTGATACTTCAAAGTTTAACTGCAGCTAACATTCCTCCCCAACGTACAGTCCTTTGCATTTAGCAAAGCTACATTTCACAAGGTATCATGTTACACGTCTACTCAGTACAGTGGTCCCTAGACTATAATTTTTCAACACAGTGGCCACAAGAAATAAAAACAGTAAACTGAAACCTTACTTCACAAACTATGATGTTTCCTGCATGTTACCTGCTCTGTACTGTTTTTCATGAAAAAGTACATAGGGGATTGCCCATCTTAAAAGTTTAGAACTCTCGGAAGTCCCAGTATTTATTAAACTCGTATCTGTATCACATCAAAATTCTCATCCCAAGTAATTCACTTCTCTGTTGAGATTATTCACAACTATAATAAACAATAGAGAGCCTAGAAAAAAAACACTTTTGAGGTCTCCTGTTGTTAGGATTCAGCTGTAAAAATAATTTAAAATTTAATCCTCACTTTGCTTTCTCTTAGTTTTAATCCAAGTCAATAGTTTGTATCTTAGCACATGAGTGCTCAGCTTCTTTAATAAATCTCTTCTATGCAATGCTGCCAAAGTCTAAATTATATGGTTTATTATCTTGTAGCTTATGGAAACATTCAAGTAACTCCAGACACCAATAATACAAGATCTCCTTTTTCAGAGTATAGGCTGAGGAAGCTGCATGGTCATGTTGTCAGAAGAGTTTCATTCATGTGAACAGACTTTAAAAAGAAGTCTAACAACTTCACTGTACAGTGCTTCAATGTACAGTCAGATAATATATCTCAAATACTGTTAAAATCCCATGATTGAATTAGAATTGTTCAGGCTGCATACAGGTCTCAAACTATAGAACAGTCTATGTGCTCATGTTTGATTTCAAGACACTGGAACTCTTTACATGCACTTTTACAAAAAGTCCATTATTTGTACACATACTGTACAGCTCGTATTCACAGTATTTTAATGTAACAGAATACCTGTTTCTTGTGTTGGATATTGCCTACGTTTTATTCTTGGCTTATGAATATTTGTTAGGTTCAGAAGTTGGGTGACTTGTGGCACATCTGTATTCAGCTGGCAGGTTCGAGGAATAACATCTGTGGGCTCACATGGTGTAGATGGAACGACACACGTAACTAGAATCAAAAAACATAGGTTTTACTTCCCTCACATGACACTATGGAATTAAATTCAACTTACATTATTTGATAGATTGCATATACTTTAGTTCATATGGTTATAACAATTGAATAGATTATGGTAATCAAAAATTTGCTGTAATTAGTCACTGTTAAGACAATAAGCATGTAAATTTTAAAATGATATTGTGTGTACTTTTAGGCCAAACATTTTGAATACAGTTAAAGAAAGATACACTAGTGGCTGGAACAACCACAGTAAATGAACTTCTTTGATTTGGCAAGAGAACAAACACAACACAATCACAAAATACATTTTGTTATTTTTTAATACAACTCAGCTTTAATTCTAATACTTATCTAGTGATTCTCAGATGAAACAAACACCTGAAAATGGTATTTATATCAGTGCAACTGAAGCAGCAAAACGAAAAACCCTATATATGCAAAAAAAGAATTCTACGAGCTTTAATTTCAAAATTTGGACATCATTACACTTCCAGTGTCTCCTCATTATGTTAACAACATTTTTGAATTTTGGAACTAATTTATAACATTTAAGCACATTTTAACAAATTGTTTAGAATGGAAGAGAGAAAACAATACACCAATGGAATGAAATTAAATTAATGCTAGTGAGACCTATAACTGTGATTTCATGCAGAGAATTTACCAGCCTTACCCACAAAAAATCAGAGGAGTAATCCCAAGGATCACTTACTCTCCCCCACTGGTTTAGGGTTTCCAAATGGAAGATACATTTTGTTCACTATCCCTCCTTCTGAAACCAGAGCCCTTTTTTCAGGTGTGTTCCTTAAAAACCACGAAACGAGAATGTGAATGAAATTGAAGCTGAACTATTCCTAGGGTGCTTTAAAAATAAAAAGTGCCTGCTGGGCTTTTGCAATTCCTCCTCTATTACTGCAAATACCAGTGAGGAATGAAGTTCTCTCCCTTGGAAAATGATGATTCAGGGTTATGATGCTAGCCTGGAGACTGGTAAACTTTGACCAATACTCTGCTCTAGTACAAAAAAATCATCTCTCATTTTTCAGCTCACCACCAATATTACTTTCCCAATAAACAAGGACACATTAGGATAAACGGACATAAAATCAGAGATGTTTATGATAGTTTCATAGCTCTGTTTCACATAATATTGTTTTGTAACAGTTTTGTCTTAGATTATTTAAGGAAGAAATCTTTCAGCAGCTGCTAATGTCCAAATTAAGCAAACAGCAAATGCTACTAAGTGTTTCTCTTTCCTATCCGACACTCTCTCCTTGGCCAAAACCTGATTTCCATCAGCATAAGATGCCCTCATTAAAACAAGCTCTCTACTTGATAAATCTTGCCAGAATTTGTTCAATAAAATACTTCTAGGGAATTCAATGTTTAAAGCAGAGGAGCACCCACATATTTAATTAGTTGCCTAAAGTCCAACACTGGCAGACTTAATATGCAGTACTACCACTTTAATTTTTATGAAATCATGTAACCTTTCAATTTGCCAATCTGATGAATAAGAAGCTTTTGATTTTATAATGCGAAGAGATATGATTAAGACTAGATAGTAATTAAAACACACCATTTTTCTCTGCTGTATCTTGCGGCTTGGATTTTAAAGTGAAGATCTTTCTTAGCTTACAGTTGGCTGAAATAATAATTCCATCCAAAGACTGGAAGACAGCTCCTCTGAATATTTCACTGGTGAACGCTACCAAGTCAATACACAAATTGCACCACTAGAAAAGAGAAACAATGTTCTTTAGTAAAACCCAGACACTAATCATTGCAGAATATTAGTGTATAGTTGTATACAAATGAAGAGTCAGCAAAGTATTATTCTCACAGGCTGTGATTCACAATCCATAACATTTTGATAGCAAAATAAGATACTACTGTATTTGCATTTTGAACAATTACTTGCACAAACAAATCAGGGCATATGACTTAGTGACTGCCAGCGCAAGTGAGCTCAGCACAGCATATCCACAGTATGTTTTGCAGCCAACTTGTAGTAAAGTGTATTTATTGAAGGATTTCTTGGGGGGAAAAAGAATTGTTATTCAGTATTACTTCATAAGTTAGAGTTAATGCAGTTTAAGTGCTCCAAAGGCTACAGTTGGAGATTCTTTGATGATTTCTTTCTGACATGCATAAAAGAAGGACCTCTCCAAAGCCTGCACCCCTTCCATAATGAAACTACCTCATAAATTTCCAGTTTGGACAAGACTGCAACATACCACACCACCTTAAAACTACTACTTCTTTATAATAATTGTTATCCATTCACAGTAAGCCGTTTCCAAAAGACAAATCACATAATGACAATTGACTAGGCTGCTAAAGATCCTACTTAAATACATGTTTTAATTCTCATTAGATGATTATTTGGTTCAGTAATAACTGTTAGAACACTAACATCAATGTGCTACACTCTCCTGCACTATTACAATACTCTTTAAATTATTTCTGTTTTAATCTTTTTTCCACTTAATTTACTTCTTGTCTTTTGCTGTATTTTGCAATACAGGAATGCACAGTTACAGGTACCTATTTTGCATGTAAACCATATTACAATTCCATTATCCTTCTAGAAATAAACAGAAATTTTATACAAAACAATACCCAAACCAGAAAACCTAACAAAATATGCTTTCTTGTGGTTTAATGTTTTCCATTTAGAGTCTCTGATGTTTAAAAACACAGATGCTCATAGTTCTGGTGTTCCTAACAATTCTTCTCATTGATTCTGACATTCAGTGAGGGATGAACTGATGCCAATACATCTTCTATAACTGGCAAATAAACAAAGATAGCTCTGAGGAGAAATGCAACCATTTTCATTAAATTTGCAGGACTGTAATACATCTGATTACTCATGTTTAAAATTTAGCTGACCAATGGCTGAAGATTTAAGGAAGAAGAATACTAAGACAATGATTGTAAATGCCTGATTTCCTTTTAAAGTCAAGGTAGAAATACTAGCTTCTAACTGCCAAATAGCAAATACCTTTTTAAGAGAAAAATTAGGTGCATAGATTTGAAATTTTGGAAGAAAAGTAATACTTGTTTTGAAGATATCAAGCAACGGACTGAAAAAACCCCAGTAGTTATAACTGATATTTCTGTTGCTGAGGTTGAAAAATGTAATAATTTGGAAGAATACAATACAGAAAGGCAGCATGTGAAAATGCAAAGTATGTTCTGCTGATGGAACAAACAACACAAACAATCATACTGACAGTAATCATCAGCTTGTGTATACAACAGGTTAAACTACCAGAGCCATGTAAAAGATCTGTCTAACCACTGAAAGCAGCATAGTCCCTCCTTTAAGTAAAAGTCACAATAAAAAGGCAAATAATCATTTAAAGTAGACAGAGATGTATTCAGATGTACTACAAAATACAGACCTAATTTTTAAGTTGGTCAAGCATTAACGTTATTAAAAAATTTTGTCAAATAACTTATCAGAGCATTTAGACAGATTAAAGATTAATGTTTTATTATCTAAAATACATAATTTACATTCATCTTCCAATTGAATTTGACTTGGTGCACATGAATGCATGCTTTAATCCTGAAACATTTGTGCTAGTGTGACACCAACTAACTGAAATTACACTGAAGAAAAATAATTTCATTTCAGTGGATTTTGAATTAACAGCAACTTCAGGGGTATGACCTTATACATAGTCACGAAAAAGAAAATCCAACCACTTCTTTCCACAAAGCAGAAAACTCCTCAGTCTTTAGTCTTCACAGCTGCCTTCACCTAAGCTATCTTAAAAAAAGTTGTAACTTCAGAGGTTTTTGTAGAATATTCTCTCTCATATCTAGCCTTAAATTCACAGCTGCTTAGTATACTTTATAGATTTATATATATTTATGTATTTTATATTTTTATATTTTATATTTATAGATTGTAAAATACTTGAAATCTAACCATTTTTATATCAAATTAGTTTTCTAAAGCAGTATTTGAGACTTCAGTCCTTACATGGCTATATGGTAACCATCAGGTTTTGTATCCTGGCAGCTATTACCATATATTGTGGCTGGGCATGGGAGAGGGGAACAGGAAGATGATGATGGTTTTAGTTTTATTTTCATCAGTTTGCCAGAATTTGGAAGAACCTGAAGAATGTGAGAGCAGTCATCAGCTACTGTCTAGTCTATATCTCCAGAGAATGTAATCAAAGGTCACTACAGGAGAAGGGACATGTGAACAGGAGCTCTATAACAAAGAAATATCAAGGTCACAGAGAATTTTACAGATGCTGAATTGACAGGAGAGAGAAACACATCACAAAGAGCATTACTCTTGGAAAATAGGAATGAATTCCTAGTACAAGTAGGAGGACAGAAGAACAGTAGTATTAAGTGGTTCTGCTGCCATCTGGTAAAGGGACATACACATGTGTCTTAAATCAGTAGGAACTGAGTTCTAAAGCAAGCCATAATTTCAACAAGTCTATAAACATACATAAAACATATCTGATTAAAAAGCATGCTCAGCTCCAGCGCAAGGAATATTCCCCAGGTACCTACTATTTTGCGCTTGATCATAAACAGAGGAATTTTTGCATGCAGAGGGGTTACAGACAACTCCTTGTGGACTGTTGACAAATACAATCTTCTTTTAATATTGCCTAAATCAGTTATCCTGTAAAAGAAAAGGCAGGAGAGAATGGAACAGATCTTTGTCAATTCAATAATCCAGTATCTTTGGGAAATCACAAAAAAATCTATTCATATGCAGAACTTTATGTCAGTGATAGCAAATATGGAATTTAAGAATTACTTCTTTTACAAGATGAGTAATGAGATTTTTTCTCCAATTCAAATTTGGTGGCTATATCCCTGCATATATAAAATCACTTTACATGCTAATTTTGTTTCAGCTAGATTTCCACAGCCCTTCAGACTATGAAAGAATTCAATTTGTATGAACTGAGAACCCAGTACCCTTTAATAATCACACATGTTTTGGCCCCTTAAGCTTGTGTTATCTTGGGGCCTGCTAACTAGAAAAACATTATTTGCTTTCTTTTCCTAAAAACACCTCTGTCACTTTATATAGACTCTTTGTCAGTTTAAAGGTAAACACAATACATTGTTTGTCTGTTTTACTTTCTGAGGACATATCTTCAAATGTGAATTATAATGCAGAAGTTTATTGCTCACTATTCAGGTCATCTCACAAAGACACCAAGGACACTAACTTTGAACATTTCTAATAAATTCAGACCACAGCCATAATCACACATAAACACATAAGCAAAAATTAGGTTTCCTTTAAAATTATAGAGGGTCATTTTGGTGTTCTGTTTCCTTCAAGTCTTGTGAGTGGCTGGACTGGTTTTGGCTGGGATACAGTGAAACTTCTTCAGAGTTATGTTGTCTTCCCAAGCAGCCACTACAGATGATGAAACCCTGACTTCCTGGAGGTGGCTAAACATCTGCCTGTCCAAGGGAAGGAGCAGATGCCTTATTTAGATTTGGTTTCATGTGCAGCTTTTGCTCTACCTCTTAAACAGTTTTCATCTCAACGCATAAGTTTTTGCACTTTTGTATATTCTCTCCCCCATCCTACTTCAGGAGGAGTGAGAGCAGCTGTGCGGGGTAAAACCACAACAGCAGCACAACCTTGACATCCCCCAACAGTCCTACCTTATTACTCCAGAGCACAGATAATACTTTAAAGGCTGCAATCTGGGAAAATATGCTTAATGTATGGGGAAACAGTAATTAATTTACCTATTATTTTTGAACAAGCCTATTTCTAACAGATGGGTATTCCTCTGTAATGAACCACCCCTCTGAGAAGATGACAAATAATTACAATAAACAACTTTTTGTCACTACTTAGTGTTGTTAAAAGTAATTACTCATTATCATCATTCAGTGAGACTGCACTGTGGATTTGTTTTTTAAACTTTATTACTGAAAACAATGTTTCATTAGTTAATGTCTACCTGTAGCTTAACTAATGAAATGTTGTCACTCAAAATTTGCAGATAAACACTCTAAAACATTCTTAGGTTTCCTCAGGGCAACTTAGGAAGGCATTAATTCTGGAGCAAATTACATACTTCAGCTATTTTTGGCAGTTGAGAGTTCAACCATGGACAGCACAAAATATACTGCAAGTTCTACTACAACAACAATAAAAATACAGAAGCACCATCTTGTTCCCCCATAAAGAACATCATGCAAAACAAACTGTTCACCAGCTTTTCAGAACCTGCTGATTCTTTCCTCTCCCTTGCAGACAACCTGATCTTTAATCTATTCATCCTCATCACATGGGTGGGCAAGTCAAAACCGAGTGGAAGAGTCTACTAGCCCTTTCATTCTGAAATACCAGCACTTCCTCCTGTACATCAAAAATACTTCAAAAGTAGAAATTCCACTTCTTTTCCAAGGAAAGAACATGATATCCTCACCATTGCTGTCATTTGACATAACAGATTCCAGTATCACCTGCATATATCTTTACAAATGGACAAATTATACTATCAAGTCCATGAAAAGTGTTTTCATCAGAAGACTTCCAAATGTCTTACAGTGCTGGGAACTTAATCTTACTTTTGAAGAAATTTAAGAAAGATGTGAGATACTTCACCTAAAATCAGCAGCAAGGTGGCCTCACAGCTAAGCCTGTGTCCCTATCAAGGCCGAGTTCCATCCATCAATTTGCTTCCCATATTGTTTTTGGTGAAAACCTATGGATGTAGCTTTCAGAAACTCCCCACTCTAAATCTTGATGTTCAGAAGAGCTAAGAAATTGATGCACCAAAGAACTCCAAAGTACTGGAGCAGTGGTTGCCTGAAACTCCCTAGATTTCCTGGTTACATGTAGAGCTGAGCAATTATGCTGAGGAACCAGGCATTTGCAGTAACCTGAATGCTAAAAACCAAATAAAAATGCTATTGCTGCTGAAACTCAAATTGCGTAATTCTCAATAGAGAATGTTGCTTTAAATGATACTACAACAGAGCAGTAGAGCCTAGAATTAGGTCCTGCACACCCCCAAACAACTGGCAATAAAAACAGAAGTTCACTTTATAATACTAGTTCAATATGTTTAAATTGTATTATTTATTTTTAAATTAATAGATTTCTCTCTCTCCCTCCTGAAAAAAATTAGGCACCTTGGTTACATAAAGGCCATCGATAAATATACAGATCATTTACATTCCAAAATGTAACACTGAACATTTAGATAAAAATGCATATATTTATATCAGACTCTAAGTCCGAAAAAGGAGGGGGTTTATGATGATATATGAGCTGTAAAGAAGGGGCAAAGCTTAGATATATACCTGTAATCACATCTAAAGAAATGTGATTTATTTCAGTAAAAGCATTTAAAACAATAAAAATATTTATATTCCACAGGCAAAAGTACAATAAAAATATTTATATTCCACAGGTAAAAGTACATGAAACATTTGAATAGGCAAAATTGAAGAAAGAAGGTGGCCTTAAAATTCTGTAAAATAATTCATTTTACAGAAGCAAGATAATTATTTAAGAGTTAGTGTTACTTTCAGGCTTTCCTTTTACCATGCTTATTGAAAAACAAGAACAAAGCAAGGGTCTGGAGAAACTTTTCTCTGAAATAACTCAGACAATCGGAGTCAGAACATTAGATCTCTCAGTTGTAAAACTACTCGAGTACTTCTGGTGAAATGCAATTTTTTTTTCCCCCGTTATCCAAAAGCAGAACCTACGTTAAATCTACAAAGGCAAGAAACATCTGTGGCACACATCTTGATTTTCAAAAAAATCTATAGGGGAGTTAATATATTTTTATTATGTCTATGCTTGAGTATTTATATCTAAGGGTCAGACGTGATAGAAAAGTAATGAGACCATGTTCAGAAAAATGAGGTAGTCAACAAGAAAATCAACCTCATTTATAATAATATTCCTGTGATCAGCAGGTGCATAACTCTTCCAGCTATGGTCATTAGCTGCATTCATTTCACACTTAACATCTACATTTGCAAACCATTTGAAAGTAAAATTACCTTCCGATTCAATTTTCAATTTTATTTTATATCTTCAACTTTGATTGACTATTCTCCTCACAAAGGTAACTATAGTGAGACTGCAAGCAAATGGTAGCAAGTACCCAAGAGTACAGAGAAACTCATCTTCTCAGATTGGCTATTCACTTTGCTTCTCTATGTATAATAACTTATAAACATTTGTTAATGTGCAATTCAAGGCTTAGAATGAACTTAGAAAAAGAAATTATACTGGGCTGTTGAAGGGACACTTCATTTATAAGGCTCACCTGTTCTTAAAAGGAAAGTGGTTTTCTCCTTATAAATGACTTAACCTGGAAGTTTACCAAACATGAAAGCAGATATTTCATTGATGTTACTAAGATAAGAGCAACTCCCATACAATTTTATATTGACGGAAATCTTTGTATCCTGGTCAAAAACCAGACAGAATCCTTTGCTAAAGCTTCACTATCAGTAAGTTGCTATATTAGTACTTAGCAATTGTAGTGCCATTTTCTCCATAATAAGCACATACCTCAAGAACATTAGAGTATCACCATTATCATTTCCATTTTAAAGAATGAAAAATGAAGGAATAGCAATTGTCAGCTGATTTGCTATACTTTCAGATTCTAAGGGTGCCTTATTCAGCAGCACCCTGTACTTCACATATGCTTTATTATATGTGCTCCTTGTAAATTGCTCTCGCAGGAGATACTACATTATTGAAGTGGCTGCCTGATCCAGGGCACTGCATTCCACTCTAATAAAACCAGACATAGTTATGTTGAAAAATTAGTCAAATCTCTGTAAAATTAGAGATCTGGAAGACTGATATGTCACACAGACCTAGAGAACAAGTTGTTTTGTGTACTGGAATTTCCTGTTGGTAGTGTTTTCCTGGAGAGAATTAAGAAAAAAAATGCAAAGTCCCTTTAACCAGTATCCATGTAGAGGCAGTAATACAGGTGATAGGTGCAAAACAAGATTCATCAAATCTGGCAGTTAGAATGGCAAAACTTTCCAAATATGAGCAATTATGAAGAACTGTTGAATCCTGATCTTTCCCTACAAGATACTGACATATTTGCAATCAATTATCTAAATAAAAGAATGAGCTGGTACTTTCACCGATCAAGAATATTTTGAATGTTTAATTACTCTTAGAGCCTCACATGGTTCAAAGAATCATTCTGGAAGTGTTCACTTCATAATATATGTTTTAGAAACTTCTATCAATATTTCAACATCCTTGGTTTTGAAATGAACTCATCTTTCTCTTATTTTCAACTATTTAGCAAATTCTATTGTAAGGCACAGTGGTACGTTCCTCTGAAGCAAGGCTTTTTGTGCCAAATCATTTAGAAAACTGTAATTCCAGAAAACAGTTTTTAATTTTTCAGTACAAGGTACCCTAATGAGTATTAATATGAGGAAAGTTTAGTGATGACTTCAAGAATCTAAACAAATTACCCCTATAATGCAGTTATTTATGCCTGCAGCTAGTCTTTTGGCTCTTTTCTTTTGTTTATTTGCTGTTATTCTTTTCACTTTGTTATTCCTTCCATGTATTTCTCTATTCTAAAGAGACAATCTGTCCTCTCAGATTTACAAAGACAACAAAAAGGTCATGTTCGCACCTGCTAATGTAACAGTTCCCTTAAGAACAGCCGTATTTATCACATTTAAACCATTTATTCTAATTACTAAGAATTACTAAGAAATCTGCCCTTTAAAGAGAGAAAACTAAGTTACTTGCTAACAAAATTTACTTAATTGGGCAAATGAAAATCCTGACTAACAAACACTACCGACACACAGAACTCCTAACGCCCATGTGCCCATATATTGGAGTTAAAGCAAGAATGCCAACACAAGCCAGATGCTGTTTTCTATTGCACACAAATACTTTTTCAAACACTGAGTTACCTTGGCATTTTCAGAAAGGTAGCAAAGTCCATAATACTAAAGCTTTAACAACTGGCTACTGCATTTACAGCAGACAGCTATATTCAGCATTACTAATAGCTTTGCTATTATTTGCTCCAAAGAGGCTGCATAAATTACACGCTCTCTACCTTAGTTGTGATTTTATTATGCTTTGTCAAGTTTTTCATCCACAATCTATTTCACACATTTTTTAGGCAGATCAATACATCGATCGCTAATGTGGTGGTATTCACCTAATCATGCCACCTAGCAAAATATCTAAAATTCTACTTAAATGTCTTCCAAAGAAAAGATAAGCCAGCTAATGCAACCAGTACTTTGCACATCCAGTATTTATGACAGGAATCTCAAATGGCTGGTTGATAGCAGCAAGTCAGAAGTCTTATCTCAGCTGATGCCAGCAGTGATGGATGGCCTTGAAGAAATTCTTATTTGCTGACCAGATCAATCACTGAACAGAATGCAAAAAAGGATGAGGCTCAAAGTAAATATCTATTTCCTTCTCTGTGCAGAACAGGAAAGCAAGAAATGTAACATAAAGCATCACGTGCAGCTACTACAAAACTTGCCAGAGTTTTTTACATAAAGTAAATTTCATGGCTTGGTATGCTATCACTTTTCACTTGAAGCTGCTCAAAGACTCAGTAGTAAGTAGCCAGGTTATGTAACAAAACATATTTGAGCATTAAACTCTAGGAAGGAACAACACAATCAACATTCTGTACACAAACAAGCTGTACACATTCTGTACACATTTCTTTCAAAACATCTGAGAAGAAAGAAACTGAATAGCAGTCACATGAAGCAAGGACTTGTTTTCATTATTTACTGGATTATCATAAGTCTGCTAGGATAAAATAACGCACTACCTAATCTGCAAATCTTGAAGGTACATCAATAAATTAAAGTTGATTTCAAAACCAAAACTTAATATTAAAACTGCTTTTAAAGAAGTTTTATTAAGTTTTTCAAATAGTTGCACTAAGTGGGGAACAACTGAGATCGTACTTTTCAGATATATATACACCTTCATTCAAAGTAACTGGAGCTACTCAAAGAATTAATGAACTTAGGGAATTATCAGAGTTAGCATGATTTTGTTCTAACACAAGTAATGAAAAATCAATTCTTTTGTAAAAAGTATATGGAAATGTATTGTGGGATTACTTCATCCACATAGACATTGAAATCACTGCACATAAAACAAGAAGAGAAAATTTGGATTTATATCAGGTTCTATGATAATAATAACTTAGGATGAGGAAAGTTGAAAAAAGATACAATATACAGTAAATATAGTTAATATTATATACATTATATAGCAATATAGTATATATTACATAAACTACATATAATGGCAAATAAAAAAAATTAAATCTATCGAAGTACATAAGACTATTATAACTATATAACTATATATATATGTATAAAACTATATATATTTACTGCCATAAAAGACACATAGTAATAATGGGAATAGGAAGTAGTAAGAAAAGATGAAGAAAATGTAAAGTCCAGAAATGAGATGGAAAGGCCAAATAAAGGTGAGAGAGTGGTAGAAATTTTTTTTAATCAAAGAAAAGCGAGGAAAAAAATGACTGGAAATGGAGAAGAGGTTCTTGCTAAGAAGTTGGCAAGTACTCAAACCAACCAAACTCAACATGACATTACAGAAAAATCTCAACTCCTGTACTTGTGTAAATCTCTGCCCCCTGCCTCAGAATGTCCATGAGAGGCAAATCTGTGTACTTGGTTTCTATTTACTGCAGGACATATCCTGTTTGTTTTGTCCCTTGACATGCAAACTTACAGAAAGACAAACAAAAGTAAAATCTTTCTTTCACTTTACAAAGTTTAATTGCATATCCTTCAACACATCTTCTCTTGCGGGGCTTCTCATGGCCTAGTATGTCTTTTGTTAATCCAACTCTTGGGTGTTCTACTGGCTACAAAGCTGAGTGAGTTGTGCTGGTTATATATAAACAGATGGTGTCACTAGGGGAGAAATGCTGTCCAAAGTCTGACAATTGCCCAAGTTTAAAACTCTATTAAATCATTCCACACTGAAGTAATAAAAAAAGTCTGTTTCAGCTGTACCTCTCTTTCTTTACAGCATGGGCATAATTATACAAACTGAGCACTCCATTTGTTGTTCTAACTTTTTACCATTTGTTTGATCATGTTTTTCTCCCCCAATTATTAGAATAGACATTTCTTTTTACCCTGAACCAAAGGCCCCTGAAATAGTTATAAATATCTTACAAATGTTCAGAAAGCCCTCAACTATTTTGATATGTTTGCTAAATTTGTTTAATTTCTTCAGATTTCTCACTATCTTGATGCAGAATTTTGAGAGTTTTTTCTGTCTTCAAAGGAATGTCAGTATTTAAAACATACAAGAAATAAGGACCTCATTAGCTTCATTACTTCTTATTGACTTGATAAGGCAACTGTGCTTTAATGCAAAATCTGCCACCAAAATTAATGACTGCAATCAGACATTCACTTTACATTAAGTCTACAAGGAAATTTTGTGCAACTTACAGTAGCTCAGTGGAAAAGTCTTTTCCCAATGGCACAAAAATCTGAAGTGTCAGAAATTGCTGGATCAGTCCCACTAGAAATAGGGAAACAAATTAAATATATGTGGTGTGTGCATGCAGATTCATGTTTCACTACAAAGCATTTCAATTTTGTACCATACAGCTATGGTCCTGCAACACTATTTCCCAAGGTTCACACAACATATGAACACAAGAAAAACCTGGAGAAAACCAATTCAAACTGCAATAAAAATGTTGTTTTAAAGGTCCCATCTGTGGCTCTGGTGGAATTCTCATGAAAAAAAAGGAACCTATTTTTTTTTTTTAACTTACAATTCTTGTGTTCCAAGACCATCTAGACAAAAAAATACCCCATAAGAATTATAAAATGAAGTATCAAGATTATCTTATAGTCATATGAAACTTGCACTCCTGTTTGTGACAGCATACACACTGTTAAACAACTTCAAAAAACCCTTGGGTAGAATGCAATCAGATCATGACAACACTGCTCAGTGGAGGCTTCTGATTTTTAGAACAACAGCAAAAGAGCTTGACTGCGGAAACAAAGAAAAAGTTCAGGTATCTCCCTATCAAGGGAAAACAGTACAAAGCTGTCTGAATTGAACCATATGTTGTTTTCTTAGTTATTCCAACAGGGAGGGTACAGGCTGCTCTTCACTGACTTAACAAGACTCAACAACACTGGCTCCTCTTCTAAGGAATGACAATTCTGAACTTTCTCCTTTTTTGGGTCAAATGACACTTTAAAACTTCAAATTATACTTGCATATATAACATCTTTTATTTTGGAAGAGTACTCAAAGTTATAGTACAACTGGGGGACTGTATACTTGACATAAATTAAATACTTGAGGTACATACATGTCAAGAAAGGAAGAGACCAAGACAGAAGGAAACAGGATGGTACCAGATGAAAATCTGACTACAGTATTGCAGCACTAACTAAAAAAAATTTAAAACCAAACTGTTTTTAGCAGTGATAATCCACAATATTAATTCTCAATCCTCATTTTTAGTAAGAGTTTAAATTTCTTTTAATTGTTTACTGTTATTTGCTATAATAGTTTGTTGTAATGTTGAAAAAAATAGATGTCCCAAAGATATACATGACTAATATTTATGCTAATGAAGATAATAACGAATTTCATTAATGAAAATCAGATAAATCTTTCCTACGACACTTATTTTAATATGGCATTTCTATACCTTTTATTTATTTTTAAGTGACCTGCTCAAAAGTTAATGAAAAAACCACTTTTCTAATGCTGAATTAGAAAATTAAGGACAATACTGTAAGTTATACATTCCAATATAAGACTGATGTGATAATCAGAACAACATCACAAACACTGAATTCTTTGATACTTACAAGTTTGTCTAGTTTGCTTTGGTAGCTGCATTTTGTTGACTTGACTGCTCCCTTCAAGTATAAAAACAAAGCCTTTTAGTTCTTTGTCATATTCCTACAAAAAGGAACAACAAACATGAGCATCCTGAGAGAATTCTACTGCTGAAAATCAACCATGATACTAACATGTAAAGATATTTGAAAAAAAAATAGAAATGGCAGATGGCACTGTAAGTATGTCAGTAGCTTAAATTTGATGGCAATAATATAATCTATATAAAGCCCTTTACTTGCATATTTTATGAACAAATAATGCTGACAAACAGGACTCACAACTCAATGAGCAAAGCTCAATTCATTAGTTATCAGAATAGCAAAATTACTTTCTAAATATTTAAACTATAAAATTATACTGTGACCAACCTAGTCTGCAAGCAGGCATAAAGAACTAATTTAAGTAGTCATTTAGTCTGTCATAATGACAGAACTGCAAGTGACAACTGCACTGTCAGGTCAAAGCCCTCATTACCTTCTAATTTTAAGCTTAATTCACATTTTTCTGGTTTATACTGTAGGTTTTATAAGTTTCTTAAAAAACTTACTTTCCATATAGCTGATGGATTGCCAAAAATCTTCCATTTTGCTTCTGGGTTCTTGCCTTGAGCACTGAATATTTCAACAAACCGGCCACCCTAGTGGAAAATGGTTTAAGGATACATTATCCAACCAAGTGCTCGGCACCAAATTATCAGTGGTGAAGATGAGGACACAAGAAACCCTCCCCAAATCATGCTGTTACCACAGTCCATATTACTGATCCCTCCGAGAGCAGAATACCAATAACAACTTCTACACTACTATAATACAGCAATTCATGTAGTCAATAATAGGCTTTATTAGAGGATCAAAAGATAGAAGTGAAGGAATAACATGGAATATTTCAAATTATTTTCTTTATAATGTCATTCTCTAAACAGGAAAATTTTCCAACTATTCTAAAAACATGCAGGAGAGTATTAATTTATATTTGGATATGATTTACTTCTACAACTCATCAAGCGAAGTGAATTTTAAAAAATACTGCTAAAAACTAAAATCTGTTGCAGATTGGAAGTTTTGTGTGTCTTCCTATGGAAATGAAGTTTACACCATTTGTCTACATATGTGAATGGCTCTGACTACATAGGTGAGTATATCAAAGGCATTTTCCAGTAACTTTTTTGCTAGTTACCAAATTCCAGCCTGATTTGATCAAACAAAAATTCACTGTCTTTTCTGGGCCAACTTAAGTGGCCTGGTGGTAGATCTGTTCCCATCAGTATCACCATAAAAAGGCAAGGGCTGTACTCATGCTGCAGCCTTCAAGAGGCATCAGAGAATTTAATATTGAAAAAAAAGATTATTATGAATACTCCTGCCACAGAGGATGTGCCCTATTAGACATTAAGGAATCTATCCACAGGCTCGTCGGGAGGTTGGCTTTATCACTTCTGCTTGAGGAATTATTTTCCTCAATATTTTTCCCATTTGATGTCTTTTTTTTTTTTTTTTGTGACATTTGACATACTTAGCCTACAGTTTGCTAAGCATTTTTCAGCAGCCTGGTTGACCTAATCAATCATTACAACTCTGCTGCTCCTTTCTCATTTCTACTTGCCTGCACTCCCCAATTCTCTTTATGCTCAGCTGCCCAAGCAATTGTACACAAGTCAGAACGAGCAAGAGGGGCAAGCAGTCCTGCCAGCAAAAGAAATGCTCCTCAAATTATTTTTTCAGAGAACATAAAACCTGCATTTTGTATGAATTAGGTATTTTCCTCTGCCCATGCACACCTGGCAGTTCCAGCCACATGGCTGATCCCACTGACTGGACTTACCAAGTTCTAAGGAGATTCAAAAGGTCATTCCATAAACTGCACTTAATTTTTGAACTTACAATGGCTACTTTTTTTAAAAAAAGCCCAAAGTGGTATACTATCAATTAAAATAGCTTATTCTGGGAGGCAAAAAGTCCAGCTACAGAAACATTTTGGAGTGTTTCATTATTTGGTATTTTTATAGAAATGTTATTAAATAGCGGGTAGCTGCTCATGCTGTCAGCTCTAGAACGGGCACCAACATGGGCTTCCTGATGGTCACCTCCGAGGTGACATGAAAATGGATAAAAAATAAAATTATTTCTATTTTACCTGATAATGATTTTTGAACATTTTTCCAGGTTTCACAGGAGAAAATAATTTTAGCTTCTCAATCAGTAAAGACAGTTACAAATCATGCTGCAAAACAAAAAAGCAAACAAATTTATATAGTACTTGACATGAAAAAAATCCTAAAATGAAACTCCAACCATATTTTAAAAGATGTGAATACTATTATGAAGTACTTTTCTGAATATAAGTGTATATCAACTGCATCAGAAGGCTAACACAAAAGAATTAAGACCAAAATAACAGTAATATTAACACTGTCTTGTTCTCTTCATGAGTCAAGTACTCAGAGTTGCCTTTCCTTATGTTACAAGTAAAACTAGTAATTTTATGTCAGTCCTTATTTTTATCAATAAGGTTCTCTCATTCTTTACAAGTGCTTTAAAATCATCTTTAATACACAATTTTTTTTAATTCTTTATTATCAAGTGCCAACTGGAAAACATCAGAATCCATTAAAGAGGAGCTTAACATTTAATATAAAAAAAGAGAAACATGTGGAACGGCTGCAATAGAGACCTCTCCATCTAGAGATATTTGGCAGAGACTTCTGAGACAAGCTATCTTCCTTCACATTCAGCATTCTTCTTTGAGGATGATTAGTGTAAGATCCAAACCAAGCACTTCAGTTATTTGAGGGCTGCTAAAATCGCTGTGAATTAGGAGATGTCTGCAGCCAAGAATCAGAACAGTCAAAAGTGAAGAGACTGATACTGGAAGACTCTCACATCCCTCTTTGATCATGCTGAGTGTCTGCAGGCTCAGCTGAAGTCAACAGAAAGTTAAGAGACCCTGAGCATAAAAGGTAGTTGTCAATCTCCAAAGACAGAGTCACAAGAGGCAACACGCACCTTCACTGAAAACTGAAAGTGCTCCTCAACTCACAGAAAAATCCTTTCACAAGACTGTGCCTCACTTCAGTTGATATACTTTGTTACTGCTCATTGCTTCACTTCAGGCACCGATGACTTAAGAATTAATTTTTTTTTTTAATTACTGGTATTTTTTTGAGACTGAAACCAGTTTCTTAGTATGCTGACTAGGAGACTGTAAGTGTAGCATCTATAATGAATGGTTTAGTTTTCACAACTAGAAAGTGACAAACTTTAAAGAAAATTTATAAAAATATATATGACTGCAAATGAACTAGAAATCCAGTGACAATATGCATGAGTTCATAAAGAATGTAAACATCTAAGGTATTAGAGCAGCATTCTATTTGAAAATATAAATAATATTTCATTTATGAAAATGGGATGAAATCTATCGATGCTTACCCACAATTACTTTAATCAGCAATAATTAAGTCTGAAAGTTGTCTGTAAATAAAATAAAAATGGAAAAGTAATAAGATATAATAAATTTATTCTATGCTGTTGCCAGAAATATTAGTTTATTTTAAACTTTTTGACTCTAAGGAAAATGAAATTTAGCAACCACAGCATTTGCAACAGGCCTATCAAACCCCATAATTAGTATCATGCATCTAGCACAGCCCTCATGCGTTCTAATATTCTGTTACACCCTACTACATCTGAGGGAAAAATATTAGGACTAAATAAGTGTGAGGAAGCCTGATCTAAGACTCACTGTATAAAAAGTTTTACCTGAGACTGAAAAGAATAACTCATCTCTTTCAGGGAATAATACTAATATTCTGGTGAAAAGTCTGCTAAGTAAAATTTGTATTTTGGAACAAACATTCAGTGTGTAGTATTTAGAGGCCAAATTTCATCTTCATTACCACACCACCTTTCAGGCAGGAACAGTCAAAGCTGCTTAGCAAGGTGGGCACCTACAGCATTTGCAGACACTACCGTAGTCAGTTGACACTTGAGACATAGAACTAATACTTCCTTTTCTTTACTGTGCTCTTACACAGTACACGACTTCCATAAGAGCCAGTCCACTACTGGCAAATCCCACAGCGTTTTGAAGAAAGATGCAAACAGCACTGGAAGCCATCTTGATATATTAACTTGGGTTCAACACGGTGCTAACGTGCTTTGCGTCTCAGCAGTGCTTATTAGCTTTGCCTTGACATCACTCATTTATCTCCACACTATATTGTGTGGAAATAGTTGAGCTCAGTTGGCTCTGAGCACAGAAAGAACATACATGCACTGGTAAAACACCATGAAGGCACACACCTGTATCACACAAGCAATTAATAGCACACACCTGCTATTAATTAATACTTACATTCAAGCAGAGGAAACATATGTCTGAACTGAAAAGCGCTCATTCAAGTGATATGCTTAAGACAGAAAAGATGATCAAATAATTAAAGACTTTCATATGGTATCACAATACTGACAGATATATGTGGAGAGGGTAGATATATATATGGAGAGAAAACATCTTGGACATACGTGGTAGAAAGGAGGAATATAAAACCTGTGGGATGATGAACACTTACTAAGGGACTAGAAAGCTCATACCATTACTAGAAATCTTCAAATTTCAAACTGTCAAATAAAGTTCACTCTTACAATATAGCTTAAAATTTGTCACCAATGCAGTTGTGTTTTAAACTGACATACATATGGGCAAGCCAGGTTATTTGCTAACTGGCAGAACATATTTTTATACAGATTCAGAAAACTGATGACTGTTGTAGATATCACATTCATAACCAGATGGCTCTTCCTAACTTCAGTGAAAGGTAAACTAAACCCAAAGTTTGTAAGCATTTGTGTTTGGACAACTTACTTATACTACGAAGCTGATTACTGTAAACACTTCAGTGAAGTGCCAGTTTGTTTTTCACAAAGGCAAAAAATACTGCAAGTGACATTGCAATACAGTTTTGCTCATGTAACTTCTGAATTTCCATTAAGATACTACAAGTGAAAACTAGAAATTACCTTTGCTATTAAGATTGATAGGTACAAAAACCATTAAGTGAATGATGTATTTGTCATGTAATTACTGAGATAATATTAAAATGTGCTTTCACTATGCATCAAGTACTATTGTCTTTAATTATAGTAACCTGTGCTTAAAAACAAAAGAGAATGGTCTGGAAGTTTGGTAGTCGCAATATTTTTTCCTCTTTTCCTCTTTCCCCAGTCTCTCCAGAAATTTTAAAAATCAAGAGTACTTAATATCCAGAAGGACTATTTCAGAAAAATAAAGAGCAACTTGAAATGCAAGGCCTCAGTTTTTTGCAAAGTTGTCAGATAAATAGATATTTTCTGACATCTTTATAGAATGCCATAAACTAGTAGTTCTCTCATTTTTCAGTCACAGATCTTAATTTTTTATTACCCTGAACCATGTACTTTAGTATGTCTGTCCAATGAGAAATACAGGCTTAAAGTGTCAGTCAATGACAAACAATCAAGAATGTAATTTATAAAGTTAAGTGACAATGAAGGATATTTATCTTTGAAGAACAGACTCCTATCAGGATTTACCTTGTGATGTCTTGATTTGTGCGTTTACTTTGATCATTTCACAATGTTTCCTACATTGAAAATTAAGTAGCAGCAGTTCAAAATGACCCCTTATCCTTCCACTCACACAAACCACTTAGGACTCCACAGAAATACTTCCATCCTATGGCAGCTTCTTACGTATATTTCAATTTGTATGTTTCACATCCCAGTACTTCAATAATATTTGGTGTTTATATAGCCCTGTGACTCCAACAATTGGTCCCTAGAAAGTTACAAGCTGAAGAGTATTTCACAAACAGCAAATGCAAACAGACCTTCATCCTTCCTTAAACTAATTAATACTATGCTCTGTTCTAATTCCAGGAGAGAGAGGTGTGGACAGACTCGCACAGACCTAAAACCCTTCACAGTCATGGTTAGTCCCTTGACTTAAAAGGGACTATTTACATAAGCATACAAATACATGTTTCTGATCAATATCCCAGCACTGAAAAAGCTGTGTTTATCTAAATTTTTCCATTCCAAAGTCAAAACCGTGAAGCAAAATAAAGTGAATTTGCACTTACTACTAATTTGCATTGAAAAATGACACGAATACACTACTTTTGGCAGGGCACGCAGGCTTAGACCCACCACTGTTAATACATATAACTCACCATCACGGGCCCAAAGCCAGCGCTGATTTATGGTGGCTGGGACACGCCAGGGAGAGCAGTTCATCACTGATGAAGGGTTTTAGTATCTCCCGGACAAATGAATCCCACATATTGAATATTTAAAGCTGAGCTTGTAACACAGCTATATATTTTCTCAAAACACAAGTTAGCATAATAAATGGGTAGGAAGGCCATTAATAACCTATAGCGGGAGCGCCGGCGCTCCTACGCGTGGAGCGGTGTGGCATTTATGCACAATGAAAACAAAAAAAAATAAATTAAACAAAACAAGTTAGAGACTCCTTCACGTTTATAAAAATCCGGTCGCTAAACACTGTGGGGCATGAGACACACGAGCTGCGCACCGGGGCAATACCGGG
>VWZF01004449.1:0-10647 GCA_013396755.1 Sclerurus mexicanus | reverse complement strand
AACCATTCTGTGATTCTATATTGATTAAAATAGTGGCCAAGTGCTGGAGAAACAACTCCCCTTGTTGCAGTGGAATTAGGGAATGCTGTTTAGTCTTAGTGTACTTCTACAGCAAAGCTATGAATTCATCTGTGAGGAAGCAACAGTATAGCAAACTATAGTTGTCAGGAATATGAGGATACTTTATTATCACCCTCTCAGCTACTTCTACCACCCTGTCCCTGATCATCCCTTTGAAGGTACGTCAGGAGCCATAAGGGTGCAGGATCCAGAAAATACAACTAATTTACAGTATTTTTTTTCTGCTGGGCAGAGATAATAATGCTGTGTTTAGACTGAGGTTATTTTAGATGATTCAGTCAGGAAGCGAACTCAAAAGCGCTCCAGAAGTCTTTTCCATTTGGAAGAAATAGGTAGATTGTTTTTTGTCTTTTCCCAGTAAACCCTCCTTCGGCCAAAGACATCCCTGTCTGCCCTTCCCTGGAAGTCTGCCCATCAGGTTGGCTGTATTTCCAGAGGAAATGCTACTACCTGTCAGAGAATGAAGCCAACTGGAACTCCAGTCAGAGCCACTGCTCTTTGCACAATGCTTCCCTCCTGGTGCTCGAGAATCACCAGGAACTGGTAAGGGAACAAAAGGGGGGTCCTGATGTCACCCCGTTTCACTTCCAGGGAGCTTCTCTTCCAGCCTCCTAAGCTGGACAGTTGGGAAGCTGATGCAAGGGCACCATGAGTCACAGCCTGCAGAAAACTTCCTTCCTCCTCTCCCTGAAAACAGGAAACTTCAGTTTTAACAGTTTATGTGTTAGAAAATGCCACAGGGCTTATCTGAGTTAAATTTGGTGCTGCTCACAGGTATGCATACTCAAGTTGAAAGCAACTATCAGGGTAAATAATGTTTCAACATATTTATCTTTAATTAAACAACTGTTTTCTGAAGATAGGCTCATGACACACAGGTGTCCTTTGGAATTAGGAGATAGTTATCCTAACCACTGCTTGGAGCATCTCTTTCTGTATTATACTACAATATTAGAAAAGATTCCACCCTGCACAGAAAACTAGGAGAATATATTCTTTCATATCTGTTACCAACCTTGATATTTTAAAACAGCCCCTCTCTAGGTCAGCCAACCCTATGCCAGGCACCCATACTCTGTACCTTTAGGTTTTACTATTGTTTCTTCTGTGGTTTTAATACTCTTTCTTGAGAAAGGCACCATTTCCTTTCTAGCCCTGGATCAGAGGCATTGTATTTTGGGAACTGACCTTCTTTTCTCATGTGGGTTTATTCCTCCAGAGTTTTATGATGAAGATAACAAAGCAAGACCCATGGATTGGACTCTATAAAAGAAATGAAGAGTTCTTTTGGGTAAATGGGAAAGCATTAGACAGTGAACTGTAAGTTGATGCTGAGGGGTTTTGCTGGTTGTGGTAGATTATAGGGGAGTGGGAAAAGAGAACTCATTCAGACAGAGACGGTGACTTGAAGGAAATATCTGTAATTTTGTTGGAGGGATGCTTATGGAGAGAGCATGGAATGCAGTAAAGATTTCACAAAGCATTGATTAAAGTGTGAGGGGTGAAAGTTGGGAGATAAATTTGTGATGTTCAGAAGCAACCCAAGACAGGAGCTCGTGGTAACAGACAGGATGGCAACGTGAAAGTTAAACCAAGAGATCACCAAGATACCAACACAATGAGGGGAGGAACGGAAGGTTACAATAACACAAAATCCTCATTATAGGGTACATTTTGCAAAAGTACAAACCTGCACATAACCTTGCAGCGAAATAACCGTATAACAAAGAGATTTCGTAGACTTCTAGGAGATGCTTTCACACTTCTTACGGAATGTTCCTACCCAGAGCGCTGCTGGAGGGAAAGGGGAAGCTGTGAGTTTGTTACCTGAGCTGCTCTGTGGTCGTGGCCCTGTGTTGTGTCCCACCAGTGCCAGCTGTGGGGCAGTTTGTTCCTCCCACTGACAGCTGTCCCATCTTCTCAGACACTGCTGTGTCTTGGCCTGGAGTGGCTGCTAGCAGGAGCTGGTAGAATTACCAGTGATAGTAACAAGCACTGAGATTTCACAAGCCTGAAATTAATTTAAAAAGTGGAAATTTTAAGTTTGTGACATTACTAGTGGCGTGCGCCTGTATCCAGTTAATCTCTGCGACTTCAGGGCTTGATCTGATAAAGGCATTTGATGTGAGATGTGAGGAGCACGTAGGCATCTCAAGCTGAAAATCAGTCCTTCCCACTGTTTATCCCCTGCCTGCAATCTAAACATCCAGTGATACTTTCATTTTCAGTGGTGAAGTTCTTCCCATTCTTAGGCTTCTGCCTCAGTGCTTGCCCCTCCTGTGTTTAGGAGGAGGAACACCCCACAGTCATGGGGATTTGTCCCTTGGCTTTTCCAGAGACCGTTCTGCTTTGGTTGGCCTATCCACAGACCATTATAGCCCTTTGTTTTCAAGCAGCTGGGGAAGGAGCCCCTCACTGCTTAGGCAGGGGCATCTGCAGGGTGGAAGCAGCTTCGCTTCCTGTTTTCCACCGCCCCCTTAACCATCGTGCCCTGTCGTGTTCTGAGGAAGAGGGAAATGAGAGATGTTTCACAGCTTCTGCTGGAACATTTGAGCTGTTTAGGAGAATGTGGAAGTCAAAGCTGGTGCCAGTCTTGATAGCACAGCATCCTGGAGAAGGGCAAACCTGAGTTTCAGTCTCGGCTCTGAGGGTGAATTTCACATTTAGGCACCGCTAGGCAAGATGCAGGAGTACTCCAAGTCCTAGATTTTGTATTCTGGGCACAAGATCCCATTGAAAAAAAGACAATTTCCATGGTGTTCTCTTCAAAGCACAAGCTATCACCCTCCTGTGGTGCCTTGCCTGTGGCAAATCAGGCTTTATTCAAGAGAACCCATAGTTGCATTTGCTCTATTGCAATATTTTCTCGTGAGTAGAAAGTTAAAGTAATCGTGTCTTTCATTTTCCCTTGCAGGATTGAGGTAAAAGGCTCTGGAAACTGTGCCTACCTTGAGTCTAAAGGAGTCTCAGCCTCTGGATGTTATTTAACCAGGAAATGGGTCTGTAGCCTGAATATTAAATCAGCAAGATAAAGGGGGGCGAAGCTGCCCCCCTGCCATTTATCTCATCTCCCTGAGTGATGTCTGCACGGGCTGTGTCAATGCTCTGGCACCTGGCAATGTGTCTCAGCTCCTGCCTGGAGGGCGGTGACTTTTTTGGTAGCCAGGATTGTCCACCCATGGAGGAAGTCTGGTTTTAAAGGATACCATTTAAAAGGTTTGCTTCAGCGCCTTGATAAGTCACTTTCTTGCCCCATTTTTCCCCGTACTGCCCAGCCTGTGGGGTTTTTTTGTTGTGCCATCAGTATTTCTTCCATTCACTCTTCTCTTGGAGGAGCTGCTGCTCTTTCTTTCCCTCTTTGGGGTGCATTTGGAGGGTTTTGTTCTGCTTTTCCCTCTGTGTGAAGTGGGTCTGTCTGAAGATCTGCCGGTGCCCCTCGGAGACAAGGGGAATGCAGGAGTAAGCACTGTTGTTCTAGACAGGATCACGGGAGATTTCCCTCTCCCAGTTTGATGGGATGCATCTCGTGTGACTCTGCATTGTATTCAATGTTTTCTTAATGTTATTTTACATTAGTCTTGTTTAAATCCCAGTGATAATGCTGTCAAGCTAATTTATGTAGCTGCACTGCACCAGAGGTTATCCTTCCCATAGCACTTACTTTAGCCAAAAAAAAAGCCTCAGAATAGATAAGAATATTTTTTTACCTGAGGATCTGAACTGACGAGGGGTAAAAATTTGAGAGGGAGAAGTAGTAGTGAAGCTGTAGGCGGTAATGTGCAAAGTTGGAAATAGTTCTCAGTGTGAAGAGGCAAAATCAGCAGAAGAGAAAAAGAGAATTAAGAGCAAAGGAAGTTTCTCTGCGGTTTCCTCGTGTCCTGTGCCTGTCAGAGTGTGAGGCTTCCAAGCAAGTGGTACATTTCTGGTGGGATAATCAGTGTTTCTAGAGAAGGAAAAATGGGAAGTTTGCCTTCATTATTTTCTGTGGCAATAGGACTTCACTGTAACAGGACCACACAAAAAAACCATGACTTTAAGATGTTTATTAACGTACAATCACTAATTTTGCTGAACTACACTCTTTTTAATTGCTTGTATTCTTTATAGCCACAGTAACAGGACTCTACAGTGTGAAAAGCCTAATAATCTGTGTATTAATTTATATGTTGTGGGGGGAGAGAGTTATTCTGCAATGTTTTTAAATTAACCTGGCTCTGAGGGATATGGTGTGTGCAATAGTCCTGAAAAGGTACGAAATAAATATCTTTACAGAGTCTCTGAATTACAAGTGTCTTAATATTGTGCCCTTAAAAGTTTTTTTCACTCAGGCACCATTTGGGGAAGTAAAAAACCCCACCACACTGAAGCAAAGTAAGATATTCAAGTTTTGAATGTGAAAAAATGTTTAATTATAATGTTGAGGTTGACATGAAACGAGACATTTGACCCAAAAAGTAATGCGTTTCACTTTCTAACACTTCATCATGTGTCAGACTTTCAACAGAAGCATTTAACCTAAATGCTGAAGTATTTGTGGAAATGCTGAAATGGGCGTAGTGAAACATGCACAGTATAGTAAATTTGGAGGGATAACATGGAATTTTCCACAGTCCATTATTGGAAAGTTTTCTGAGAATATTTGCACTGGAGAATTCGTGTACCATGTTGTGTCTCAGCCTTCCTTACTGAGCTGGGTTACCTGAATGTTTTCTTTAACTAAAAAAATAATGTTGCTCTCACAGTTATAGAATCACAGAATGGTTTGGGTTGGAAGGGACCTTAAAGATCATCTCATTCCAACCCCCTGCCATGGGCAGGGACACCTTCCACCAGCCCAGGTCACTCAGAGCCCCATCCAACCTGGCCTTGGACACTCCCAGGGATGGGGCAGCCACAGCTTCTCTGCCCAACCTGTGCCAGGGCCTGCCCACCCTCACAGGGAAGCTTTTGTTCCCTATATCACACCTAAATTTCCCCTCTTTCAGTTTGAGCCCAAACAGGGTCTTTTTATATTTATTTTGCTTTACATTTACTTATTTCTTTTTTGAACAGTTTTGGGGGTTTTTCCCCCATAAGTGTCATCTATGGATAGTGTCCAAAAAATGGGAAGTTTTGGTACTTAAAGGAAGCTTTGGAGAAACTGAGCACAGTAGGTTATAAAGAAAGCTCTTCGGTAGTCTGACTTAAGGGGTGCAATTAGCATTTTCTTCTGTGATGTTAAGAAATGAAGGGTCAAGCTGCAAACTCACTTCACTCAGTGGGGTCTGATGAAATACTTCAATAGCCTTTCTTTTTTCCTTTTTAAATCAGTGACTGCTTGAAATGTAGGTAAGAGCTTCAGTAAGGCCCTGCAAAAACATGGTTAATTACATAAATAATAGCAAGAATGCTCAGATAGCAGATGTTTCATGAATACTGTTAAAACCTAAACACCACTACTCGTGTGAGAGAAGCCAGTGCAGTAGTGCAAGTTTTTCTTGTTAAATTCAGCACGGACCAAGAAAGATCTGCCATAAAACCAGCAATTCAACATCACCTCCATGAGAAGTGTGTCCTTTGGGTACCCTGAAAGTAAAATTCCTCCACCGTGACTGTCTTTCCCTATAAAACATAAATTATAGATATATAGGTATAGATACACGCATCTTATTCATTTCAGACTCTTGCCTTGTCTTTGCTTCTCTGTCGAGAGGAAACAAACCAATGCTCTTCCCCACACTTGTTGCACGGACTTCGGGGGATTTCTTCTCTTGTTGGTTCCTTTTACGTAACATTTCTCAAACAAGCAGCTGACTCTGCATTCTGGGGGATGAATCTCTGCTGGGTTTTTTTGTCTGAAGGGAAGTCACTGAAGGTACAGTCCATTTTTAATCTGTAGCCCCCAAGTCCTCTGTATTTCAAAAGGATTTGTTTCTCTCTCATTTTTAATGAGGACTTGAATTCCAGTCTCTGCAGTTTTTGTTAGAGTAGCACCTTCAATTCGTGAGATTTGCTCATTTTTTTCAAATATATTAATATAATAAAGGCACCAAGGCAGACTGTGCATAGCATTTTTGTATTCTAGACCCAGAAATTGTGTTTATCCATTCAATACCCAATGAATGTATTTACAGGCATTAATTTCACCACCTCATCCTACCTTCCAGGTGCATACTCTGGTTCCATGTTAAAGGATTTGTAATGTAAAGGGACAGAATAAAAATGGAGAGGAAGGTTATCATTTTTATTTCTTTGCTCTGCAAAATTGTCCTAAACTCTTAAGAGTTTGCTTTCAGGTTCCAAGGTTCAACATCAGAAGAAGATGGGAACAACCAGCTTATTAACCACAAGTGCTCCAAGTCACTATCTATACCCAGTAGCTGTGGAGCAGCTCTGAACAAGACACTGTCCAATAAATGTATTTTTTCCCAGCCCTTAAGTGGCTTCTGTGTGCTCACAGTTGGACTCCAAGTTAAAAATAAAAAAATAAACAAAACTTCAGAAAACACTAAAATACTGAGACCCAAAGAAAAAGCCCTCAGCCCAGCAGCTGCCTGAGGGACGTGTATGGCAGCAGGGCCCTTCCTGCACATCACACAGGTCACCTGCACAGTGCTCGTCCCCGTCCTCCCCCTCTGCCCTTTCCTTGCTGCTCCCAAAATCTGCCCACGTGGGGGCTCAGCACCCCCAAAATCCACACGTGCCAACTTGCAGTCCCGTGACCTGTCGGCGCTGACACCTGGCAACTTCTGACTTCTTAGGGAGCACGGAACAGCAAAATGCAAGTTTCCGTGCGTGTCTCATTGAAATTATTTACATCACAAGTTGCTTTCTCAGTAAAATGGGTCTTCTGACAAAAAAAAAAGCTCTGCCTGTTGTCTGGGAATTTGGCTCAGAGCACCAGCAAAGTTGCATTCTTCTTACAGATCCACTTCTTTAAGGTCTGGCAGTTATCGTGTTGGATCGTATTTTTCCTTCTGTAAACAGGACAGCTCTTGTCAGTCTCAGTTCTCTCCGGAGCTGTCCTGCTGAGACAACAGAAGGAATGCAGTGAGTTGTCAGCTTTGGATTCGGTGCTGGTTCAAAACACTGGAGGAGTCCCTGAGCGAGGGGGTCGGGTGATGCCCCTTTGGTAACCAACAGGGCCTGTTGGATGCTGAGGGGTGGATTCTTGGGAGCATGAGGGTAAGAAGGATGGGGAAACCTCCAAATGCAGCCACAGTTGTGGAATAGACTCTGAATATATGTTCCTGAGGCTGCAGGATTAGATCTGTGCTTTGGGAAATCAGCTCAGGTTCAGAGTTGTATTTCCAACCTTTGCTGTGGCCAAAGACACCCTCTCCCCACAAATCATCACCTGTTTACTTTTTCTCCGTGGTCTTCAGCTGAACTCCATCGTTTCTTCCTGTCTTGAGTCTTCGACCCAATCCAGATGTATTTGGGATCTTTCTCTTTATTGTCTATAAATTCCTGTGGAAAGAGTAGAAGCATGTTACTTGTCGGAAGAGCTGTGCCCAGGGCACCGTCCTGTCTCAGGCACAGCTTTTGGTCCCTCACATGGAGAGCAAGGGCAGGGGTCCAGCCATTGGAAAGCAATCCATTCCAACAGCCCAGACACTAATGATCAGCCAGAGTTTCAATTCAGGCTGATGAGCTTCCTGTCAGCTGTCCAACAACTCCAAAAAGGCAAAACTGCAGTGATGTCCCTCGCCCTAATGAGGCAGTTTGCAAATCCTGGTGTTTAAGGTCAAAGACCTGTTCCTTGAGGAATCACAGGTTTCTCAGAAGAACCATTCGGTGGCACCTTGCTATTCATTTTCCCAAAGGAGAAAGAAAAGGATGTTTGGCTGTTGGAATTTCCATTTAGTGGCTGAATCAGAGCTCTCTTCCCAGCGCCAAGCAATAGGAATGGGTGGAAAGCCCCCAGCATTTCCTCCTCCCAGTCAAAACTACTCTGGCTTCCACACTTTGCACCTCTTGTGCTTCTCCTCTTCAGCTCTGCTCTGTTGCCACTCCCAAAACAAGTTCCTGTCCATGGAGAGTCAGCTGCTTTGCCCTTGATGGGGTTCTTGGATCCCCACCTAACATCCAGGCCCTTTTCCCTTGGGGAAATCCTTGGCTCAGGCATTTCCCTGTCACGTTTCCAGGGCTCCTGCAAGACTCACCATCTCAATTCCATCTTCAATGACAAGAAGCCGGGATTTCCTGGCCAGACACTTTTTCTGGCTGTCATCCCAACTTCTGGTCTCCTCAGAGAAGTAGTAACATCTCCCCCTGTGCAGCTGCCACCCCGGGGGACACAGTTCACATGTTGTTCCTGTGGGTGGACAGAGGGAACCATCAGTTCCTACCATGACTTTTTCCAGTTGCCTTGTGGCATTTTATTCTCATGTGCCTGTCTGGCTGCTACGAAAGTGGCCAGTCCACACTCCCAAATGTGCATTTTCTGCGTGTGGAGAGAGGTTTGAAGGATCGAGTGCCACTTGTCCCCTCAGCTTCCCTCTCCCTTGCCATGACACTGTGCACATCTGCACTTCCACTGGCACATCCCTGGGCTCTCTCCCGGTGCACCTGCTCCTTGGAGAGCACTGGGAACACCTAGAGGGCTGCAAAGACACTTTCTGTCCTCCCACATTCAGCCCTTTGGAAAAGACCCTGTGGGATGTGACAGGTTTTGCAGTGTGTGGATTTGACACACGATGTGACCAGGAATGTAGATGACACGCAAACTGTGTCCATGAGGCTGGAGAAGGAACTGTGTTAAATAAGTGGAACACTGCTGTTCCCTGGTCTACTTCCCATTTCATGCAGAACATCTGGGAGGAACATCCCCCATATCTTCTGTCTTGGCTTCCTCTAAAGTTTCAAAAGAACAGCATTATGATCAGCTCTCAGAAAAAAACTTTGGTGTTTGCCAGCAAAAAAAAGACCAGGAAGGTTTTCCCCTGCCTGGACCTTGCAAATGGATAGAAAAGCTGAATTCCTACCCCTGTTTGTGAACAATGGTTGTCTGGAAAGTGTTCTCCAGGACAAGGGGAGGATGTACAATGTATGGTATTTCTGGCAGAAAAAAAAAATGGAAAGAAAATACCAGAAACTTGTATCTAAAGAGGAGCAAAACTATTGTCATTGAAATGGTAGTTTGGATTCTGTTATCACTGCTCTGCAGGAACACGATGCTCCCTGGGGTAGCACCAGGGAGTTCCCATAAAGTGCAGGGTGTCAGAGAAATGGGAACAGAGCCAAGAGAAAGGTGCACGCAACATGCCCTCTCAGCTGTGAGAGGGCTAATGTGGCTCACCCTGTCCGTCTTCACACAGTTCCTCCATGAGCCATTTCAGGAGCACTGCAGAGACAGTCTTCTCTGAAGAGATGTGATTGCTGCTGCTATTCACATCATACTGGGACAAACTTCCTGATTTTCCTGCTCTGCCCCTCGAAACTTGAACAGCCCAAAGTAAAAAAAAAAAAANAAAAAGGAAAAACCCAAAAAAAAAAAAAAAAAAAAAAAAAGAGAGAGAGAGAAAGATATTATGGTTAACTGGATAAGGAATAAGGAAATGTAGCCTTTGTATGCAGTGCTGTACAGAGAGTATGAGGATGTGTGTCTGTGTCTCTGTGTGTGTACACTGTACACTGTGTACACTGGCTGGTACAGTCAGTAATGAGCATATTCAGTGGGTAAAACTGTCTGGCAAAGGCCTACCAAGAAGGACATGTTCATGGCATGGCATGGGTTGGAAGGGACCTTAAAGATCATCTCATTCCAACCCCTCTGCCATGGGCAGGGACACCTTCCACCAGCCCAGGTCACTCAGAGCCCCATCCAACCTGGCCTTGGACACTCCCAGGGATGGGGCAGCCACAGCTTCTCTGCCCAACCTGTGCCAGGGCCTGCCCACCCTCACAGGGAAGGATTTCTTCCCAATATCCAATCTACCCCTGCTCTCTGTCAGTGTGAAGCCATTCCCCCTTGTCCTGTCACTCCAGGCTCTAATTTCCCATATTTGTGAGCTGACACCTTTAGTGCAACACTGAAGGAATTTTTCCTCCAGCTTGAGAGGTTTAACCACATCTGCAATGAAGAGATGGAGTGGATGGTAGGATCTACTCACATTTCTGGGCTTGTATGGCTGTGATTCCCAGCAGGATGAGCACAAGGACTCCCAGGACCAGCGCCACATAGAACCAGGCTGAGCACCTGTGTCGGCAGCCTGGGGGGAGGCAAGAGGAAGAGTTGATTAAAGTCTTGGCATTATTAAAATTAACATTGCCTGTACATAGGCCAGTTGGAAACAGCAGAGAAATCATCTGCCTGAAATCAACCTGGTGTTTGAAGGACACGGGAATATTTCACTTGTTAAAAATTTGCATCCATTTTGCATCCATGAAAGTGAGATCAAAACATTTTGTGAGATCGAGCAACTGGCTTTAATGACTTCATTAAGGATTCTCTCTTTCTGCTTTGAGTTACTTTACTCAAGCCTTGCCTCCTCCCACCTACCCACCCTGCAAGACCCTACAGAGCAGTTCAGTGAAAGTATAAGGGATGGACTGTGGTGGGAGGGATGGTCTGTGGTGTCGGGG
>VWZF01004447.1:1883-30476 GCA_013396755.1 Sclerurus mexicanus | reverse complement strand
AAGACCTACAGTGCTTTTGGAAAACTCCGTAAAAGAGTCTGGCACAATAAACACCTGAAGAAAAGTACAATGATTTAGTGTCTACAGAGTCGTTGTACTGTCTACTCTTCTACATGGGTCTGAATCATGGGTCATCTACCGCCACCACCTCCAACTCCTTGAACGCTTCCATCAGCGCTGCCTCCAGACAATCCTAAGCATCCTAAACATCCACTGATTACGTGACTAATGTGTCTGTCCTTGAACAGGCAGAGATCACCAGTATCGAGGCCATGCTGCTGAAAACGCAGCTGCGCTGGGCTGGGCACGTCTCCAGGATGGAGAATCACTGCCTCCCTAAGATTGTGCTCTATGGGGAGAGGAGCCCCAAAGAGGAGATTCAAGGACTCCCTGAAACAACACCTCAGCCTTGGCCATATTGACCACCATCAATGGTCCTCTCTGGCCTCCAACTGGGAGAAATGGAGACACACCATCCATAATGCTGCTGCTTCCTTTGAGAACACACGCAGAATCAGTTTTGAGGAAAAAAGGCAACACAGGAAGAACTGTGCCTCACCAGTAGTGCTGATGGAGACTTTCCGCTGTGCCTTTTGCAGTCGGACTTGCCCATCTCACATTGACCTTTTTAGCCACCAGTGTGCTTGTAGCAATTGTGGGTAAAGCCCTTGCAAATCTCTGTTCACGAAGCCTAAGCATGATGACATTGCACAACATGATATGACCAATAACATAATACACACTTGGACACAGGGGTTGGTTACTACATACCTAATCTTGCCTAAATGTTTTCTACACTGTTTGGGAAAGTTTTGCTATGAATAATGTCTCCCAAATGTATTTTTCCTGTTTCTTTTGTAATAATATTTGATGGGGATTTTCTAAGGTGTTCTAGAGTAACACAATTCTAATATTTCTGTGTATTGTTTGCAGTTTAGAAAACAAATAAGTAACAGCATTCCATCCATGACCGATGTAAGCCTTTTATTACTCTCTCAACTTAAATGTCCACAGCGAATCAATCAGAAGGATAGTACTTGTGCAAAATATAAGATGCTTCACTGGCTAAAATCCATAAGGAGCTTTTTCTGGGGTTTTTTTGTGGGTTTTTTTTTCTGGTAACCAAGAATCAGTGCGTTTTTTCATGCATTTTTCTTTTCTGCCATAAGCTTGTTAATGAGTGTGTAAAAAAAAGAATTTAAGGTTCACTAAAATGCAGGAAGAAGATGTACAAAAGCACATTTGAGAAGAGAGCATTTGGAGTAATGAGTATGTGAAGAGTCTGCAGTGCTGGCCTTAGGAGAATAACTTAAGAGTGTTAAAATCAAAGGAAGTATTGCTGCAAGCTGACAATCCTTCCCCAGAGAGAAATGTTTCTTACAGGAAATATCCACCTTTAGGAAAAAAACCCCATTCTTTAGGATTAAAAAAAAAAAAGTTTCTTAACTAGCTATTTACAAATAGCAGCCTATTTAACATCTCTGCAAAGTCTAGAGAAAAATATACTGTTTTAAGAAGACCATTAGGACCACAATGGCTGGGTATTCACAGTTAAAACCCACCATTTTAAAGCTTCTGTACATCCTCCAGCTCTTTTATACAAGTTGCATTATGATGAAATCTTTAGTAAACACGATCAGGTGACAATTTTTTTCCCAACAGGATCCTGCCTATTTCAGTGCTCAGGACTCAATGTGCTCTTATTCAGCAGCTATTCAGCAGCTATTCAATAACCTTATCCCCATTATCTTCCCCACAGCACCTTTTTCCCCAGTGGCCTCAACCTTTCCACAGGACTTCCTGAAATTCATAAGCCTGCCCTGAGCCTTCTGAAGACATGGGACTGCATCATGTCCCACCTAGCTAGATTTTCCAAGAAAGAAGGGGGACCTGCAGATCTATCCATGTTGCTACCCACAGCAAGGGCAGATGTGAGTAAAGATTACAAATCTCTTGAATCTGTCCATTCGTTTCCTCCTTAACTAAAAAGACCAGAGAGAAGGGCCAGACTGCTAAGTGCAGGGAGATTTCTGCATGCCCTCATTTGCCACTACTTGAGCCTGTGACCCACCTTCTGACACACAGCAAACACTCAAATGGACATGCCCTTCTCCACCTCTTGTGAACACACCAGACACTACTCCCTTCTCCACAAGTTAGTCTACTTCCAGACACACTCAGGAAGAGCTGACAAGCCCAGTACACCCAGATATAAAATGCAAATAGAAATAAAACTTCACAACATCCTTCTAAAAGGATGGTTTCCATGAGATGCTAATCTGCAGATGGAACATACTAGGTCTTGGCATCTCATGGGAGATGTTTATGGCTTCATTTTTCAGAATGTTTCTGAAGCACACTCCATTGTGCTGTGTGTGTTGCAAAAGGATCCTGACCCATCTGCAGCATGGGCATGCTATGTACTGGCTATTTTGAAGGTAGACAGTTTGGGTTTAAGTTAAATTACTTATGTAATAGTAGAGATCAACGACAGGGACAAGGTGAGACTCTGTTCTTAGGGAGCTTTCAGTATCCTTTAACCATTACACTGTCCCATCTCTACTTCAGTCCTTTACTTTTGGTTCCTCACTTACATGCCTTGCAATAAATGAAGCATGTGGTTTTTTGCATAAGAACTGCTTTACTAAAGTTGTGGAACAGTTGAATAAGTATAGCACAGTTTAGAAATAGGTATAGCTGTACATTTATCTCTGATTCAGCAATAGAGCAGAGCAATGTGTGTACTGAGCAAGATGACAGTAACAGAAAGGACAGGGAGGGAAGAGAAACCTATCAGGGCTGCTGTATCTGTCTGGCTGTCTCAACTTGGTCCTAATACTAAATGCACAGTAGTAGCTACCATCAATGTTCCTACTAGCTCCAGAGAGAAGCACCTATTCTCACCAGCATTTCCTACATACTGCTGCCTCAACTACATCTCACAGTCACTTTTGGTGCCACAGCAACAGAGTGTCTCTTGTAGTGACTGCTGCTGCTTCACCAATTACCCTGTGAGGCACCTCACAATACAGTAATTGACTGGATAGTATGACCTCAGCACTTCAGAGCACCCACCAGAGGCCATTACACCCACTGATTTAAAGTTAGCAATCAGGTTTTGAGAGAGAGAAGTGATGGGTAACTTAGGGATGTTACAAGTTTGTTTAGAATAGAGTTTACAAGGCATGTTTATTTCAAGATCTAGATACTGCCTTCTGCTATAAACTAGTATATTTACAAAATTAACTGGGCATTTCAGCATTTTCAGTTTGGGTAGAGATATTTATATTTTTTAATGGTAGTTTAGCTAATTATGTAGTAAGCAGCTGAATAAAGGAAGTTTTCAGAGATCTCTTTCTCCTCTACCACATTTTTTTTTTTTTTTGGGAGCGGGGGAGGGAGGAGTTTGTTATTTTTTTTTCTGTCATTTGTTCTTTTTTTTTTTAATTTACATATAAGACTTATCACGATTAAGAGCTGCAACTCTGAGTTCATCATGCAGGAATATTTCCCTGTTAAAGTGTCTGCAAATTAGTTTGATTTACTGTTACATTTGTGATTTCATAAGCAACTACTTTTACGCCTATCCAACTTCACTGTAAAGAATGGAGACAAGAACCACCCTTTTCTTGTTTGCTCACCAGAAGTTTGAAATCCAGTGGAGTGGGAATAAACCCCGAAGAATTACTTGCTCAACTATGGATGAAAAATGCATTTGGGAATTACCAATATTAAAATACTAATAGTAAGGCATTGTTTTCTTTTCTCTAAAGTAGGCTAGCTGCAGAGAAGGAATGACGTGCAAAGTTTAAGTGTCTTAATTATTTTGGGGATCTGCTTTTGGAAATATTTAAACTCCCTTTAGAATTATGAATCCTCAAATTTAGAACCTTCCGATTTAAACTAAAAAAAAAAAATTAATCCTTCCACTCCTCCATCTAATGTTTACAGACTTTCTCAGACTTAATTACCAAGGATTTTCATCAGTGAATTAAGCCTGTACCTTTAATGTAACCTACATATTCACTTAAACTCCAACAAATTGCAGCCCTAGCTTTGCTGTGTTTCCTAAAAAAAAGTTTCCTCTTTTCATCACAAACAACTCTTTGCATTTTCAGTAAGATGGTGGCAGAGCTGAAGGAATAAGAAAGAATCTGTCTTAATCCCTCATAATGTGTCTGAGCATCAGATTCTGTGGGCAGCTTCAGTTTTCGAGGTATCATTGCTCAGACTTTATTACAAAGTAATTATTTGAATAATCCATTTTGCTCAAGTAAGTTCATAAATCATTTGTTTTTGGGATTTATTTTGGCAGCAATTTTAGGGAAATTCACCTGCTCAGACCTGAAAATACACATTTCTTGTTTGTTTTGCAAGCCTGGTACCCTATTAGCCCTCAATTTAGCAGAATATCTAAACTAGAGGAAAACAATTTCTCAAAACACAGCACAAGGCTGAATCACATCTCATTTACACTGATGTAAATAAGGGAGAGAGACACTGAAAAGGCAGAATTTATGGCACTTTAAATAAGAACAAAATTCAGTCTCACAAAGCTTTGTAATGCCTCAATATTGCAGCTGAAACTGTATGTGTTGAGCACTCTGCAATGGTAAAACCTAATCAGAAATAAATTTTATCAACTTTTAAAATAAAATCTTACAGAATTTTCAAGGGATTCAGACCAGAAAAGCACTCTTTGGCTAAGTCTATGACAATTTGATAAAGACTAGTCACCCCTACAGAAATCATAGCGATTTTCTCTAACCATCTCTTCAGATGGGATTAAATTAGTAAAATAAATGGAATAAGGAAAAAGAAAAAAGAGAAAGAAACCCTAGGAAATTTTATCATAGGCTATTAAACCCAATAAGGGTTTTCCATCAGACAACATCAAGTCTTATTTCTGGTAATCCCTGCACTGTTGTAAATCAGGAGTTGCTTCTAGAGAGTTCCAAAAGAATCAAATCATAAAAAGCAGAAGCCAAAACTTTTAGTCATATTGCACAAGTCCAGATAATTTTTTAGGCGAAAATCTTTGCTGCTACCCACTATCTGCTTTCTTGTAAGTCTCACAGAAATGTTACCACTTGACCATTGAGAGTTTGGCAGCTCTGACCCCAACAGTCTGAAAGAGAAACCTAAAAGTGAAGACCATTAAACTTGGGTTCCAGCAGATTTTGTTCTGTCTAAACCCCAGTGTTCCACAGAAACTTGAATAAACATGAAGTAAAACACAGGTAATGGCATGGATCATCCTCTCCACTGCCAGCAGAGACTCACTTGCCACCAGGCACAAAGGCGCCAGTCAGGGTCCCTCAGGATTATTATTACCTCTCAGGTCCAAACTGATCTTGCATCTTTTGCAGTCCCTGGTCTCAGTTTAAGCTGCAAGGATGTGATCCCCATCCCAGATCTGTCCTGTAGTTAGAATACTTTTTTAAGGATATGAGAGAAGGGGTTTAAACCCAGTGTCACAAGGGTCCTGAATTTCTTACTTTTTTTGCAGGCTATGGTGCACAAAAACTGTCTTCCTCAGGTACACTCATAAAATAGTCCATCCCTGAAACTCAGCTCACCTTAGGTAGATAATGGACAGGAAGCTGAAGATTTTGACAAGCTACAGTGTACGTGACCATGAGTATTAGGTAAATAAGTTTGGGAAGGGGGGGGGAGGGGGCAGGTGTGTGATCAAGGGTTTTGTGGATCTCTTAAAAATTAGGCTTCTAAACTGTATCTATCATGAATCCTTCCACCCTGACATCTATTTGCAGGCTTGGACTTGAGATAATACTGTGACAGTATACAGAGGTACCAAGCCATACATAACTTCAAATATATCCATACATACACTTAGATTAGTATAGGAGAATGAACAGAGCCATTCTTAAGAGACTTTTAATTACTGGAGCCTGATATTTCTGTTTTCAGGAAAATGAGTAACCCATCTTATAGAAGTACATGATGTCCCAACTGAGAAAACAGAAGAGTATCCAGAACCTGATTCTGAAAATCATCAGCAGGTGAAAAAACTTGGGTACCTTGGACAACAGAGATAGTAGAAGTATCATATTCTTACAAGAAAGAAAACACATAAATGATATACACTACCCCCAACCCTCCAACTATTTCTTGGGATTATCTCCTGGGAGGCAGGTTTCAAGTCAAACTTTGATTATAGGCATGTTAATGCAATTCAGAGTTAGAAAAATGTATATTATAGGTAAATATTTGCCTTGTAAAAGAATATATGCCATAATAAGTTCTGTGTTTGTACAGATAGAATCCATAAGACTTCATTTTTTGTGAACTATGCCACTGTAAAATATAGTTTCTCTGAAACATTTAGTAGGAAATGTATGCTATACCTTACCAGAAAGTGTATCTGAATAAAAATACATCTGGTGTAAAGAAATGCCAGTATCTGAAAAGTTGGTGAGGTTTGTTTGTACTTAGCCTTGAACTGAAATTGGCCCAAGGTATAGAATTTTGATTATTATATTTCATATCTTTATCATATCTGCCCTGCTCCCAAGATAAATAGACCATTTCCCAGCAATAGAGTATTTCTAGATATCAATTTACTGTAAAATTCTCTGTAAGCAATTTTAATTCTCATGTAGGCTGTATTATATTGTATTTTCAAAAAGTTCAACAACAAGAAAATGAAAGTAGAGGATCAACCCAAGGTTTTTTACAGTTGAAAGCATGAAAAACTTGGAGTTTCATATAGGTATTGTTGAAAAAAACTAAAAAGCAACATTATGAAGGGGCTTAGTAGAACCTCAGAAAAGAGTGAAGACAGGGTCTAGGTCATTCTTTTATTGAATTTCTTCATGAAAACACACCCCCACCACCACCCCTCAAAGAAAAAAAACCAAAAAAACCCCAGCCACCCACCACCCCTCTGCTCCACAAACCAAAAACTCACTGAAAAAGTCTAGTTTGGTAAAACAAATGAAAAAAAACCATACTGTGAGAAGTCCTAAATCAACCAAATATTGTGACTGACTTCAAAGAGGACAGGAATTCACCTTAGACATCTCACTGTCACACAATGACAAAAAGTTCCAATTCGGATCCCTACCCAAATTCAAGGAACACAAGGAACCAAATTCAAGGATTCTACATCTTAACTTCTAAGTCACCTCCATTGGGCAAAGTTGTTGTATGTTACTGCTACAAGAGGAGCAGCCTACACATGGAGAGCAGAAACACTGCTCAAGAGAAGATGGTTCACACCATCATGCTGTCCCAAGAGTTAATGGGATTCTCCCAGCACAACACTGGTTGGTGCAAGCCAGCTTTGGTGCAGCTGGGCCAAAGGAGCTTATGTTAGTTGAGCTGAAGTTGCTCTCTGAAGCTTCTTGCTACAGAGATGACCATCAATCCTAGCACTGTCTAGCAACTTAAATTACACAGGAGTCTCTTCCCAGCTCCTACTCTGAAGACATTCATGACCAGAAGACTAATCTGTTCTGTGAGTGTAGCTGGCTTTAAGCTAGTCACAGCTCCCTTTACTTGAAAAGGTTATACTACTGATGACAGCTTCAGATTTCCCTCAGGCTGCCAGCTTCACTCCAAAACTACTGTGAATCCCATCAGCAGTTTTGCTCATGTGCTCTCACATCTTAGATTTCACATATGAAACATGATCCACACTAGATTCTAGACATGAACTGGGGATAAAGGTTTTTTCTGACTTTCACTCAAGACTTTTTTCTTTTAATCTTGTTATGTATCAATACACGCATGCACAACTCCAGAATATATGGAAGCTAAATAATAAGCCAAATGAAAATATCATGAAGCCAAATAATTTTGCAAAATTGTTAAGTAAAATCTAGAGTCTCATAGTTCATTTGATAAAGAAAAATTATATCATATATATATAAAAATATCAATATATAAACATTTTTAAAATTTTTTTTAATCTATTTGCATAAATGTATGCTCATATGCCAGAGGTTAGTGAGATTTTCTATTGGCATGTTTGTCTTTTAGATGTTATAGATCACTGATATACAAGCAAAACATTTGAATACACCAATATTCATCTGAATTGTATGTTTTTAAAGCACCTAGTCCAGGGGAGTGGGTACATTTTGATAACTTGTTATTCATCATTGCCACAATCCATTACTGTCTCTACAATACTTCATGTGCTTTGAACTAATCATATCCCCAGTGCATAGCCTCCTCATAGCATAGTGTCCACTTAAGTCATTTGGGTTGAGTAGGAGAAAAACTATTTTGGAGATCAAAATACAATCCTTATCAAACCACAGGTTCACTGCATGCTCTTGTCAAACCTTGTAATCTATCCTAAAACTTCATGTCTTTCTTATAAAATTGAGACACCTTGCTATCTGATGCAGGATAGCAGGAAATGAGAGATGCTCATTTCTATGCTAATGAGGGTTTTAAGAAGATAAACACCAAAGAATTCAGAAAGGCTTAAACTGAACATGGTTGGCACAAAAATGACTACTCTTGTGTTACTACAGGTTCACTTTTGGTACAGTTTAATTCAGCCAGCAATGTTGAAATGCAGTATGTCTGTTAGCAAATAAAAAAAGAAAGTGAAAGAGAAGAAGAGAAGGGGGGAGAGAGAGAGGAACAGAATGTAGTATGATGGATGGAAGGAAAATAACAAGGGTACAATCTATTATAAGAAATTACTTATGAATAAATTGCAAGAATATAAGAGCTAAGAAAACAAGAAAGGAATAACAATTAGATAGAAAGCACAGACAGCCTAAAAGAATAAATTTTTTCTTAAAAGAAGAGTGTGAGGTCTTGTGCTGATTGAGGACAATAAGTACATCAATTGGCATTTTAAAAAGACCTGGTGAGAAGCTCAGAAATCTCTTTGTTATACAGGAATGAAATGAATCACTGAAGACAAAGGAAAAAAAAAAAAGTCATTCCATAGTTGAGGAGATGCAGAAATACTGCTATAATTTTTGGTAGGGCAAAACAGCTCACAAAGCAACCATTTTTAGGATTAGTACAGTTATTCAAAGGGAACTGATATGCTAAGCATTTCTTAGCATTGTTAAGAAACAAATTTTCAGGGGTTGGTACCAGGGATATGATGCAGCTGGAAGGTTTCATTATAAGAAAAACACTCCTATGTTAAAATTCGTTTTGCTTGAAACATCTCACAAAACCACTCTATTTTATGTAGATGAGGCAGAACTCATGTAGGCTTCCTTTGTAATAAAATATGTCCCATTATCTAGAAGCTTAACTTAGCCAATTTTAAGTCCATCTTTGCAATCAGGTGAACAATATTCTATGTGTGCAATTTATAAACATTCACAGATGTGGTACTTGCTTCCAAGTAAAATTGTGGATTTCTAAGTATCAATCTAAGATCTGATTGATCATTTAATAAAAGTTTAAAGCCTACAAATACCTCAGAAAGAATGCCTGCCCCTGCTACTGTTGCTATGAATCTTCAGTGAAGTCAAGTGACTTGTCCACTCAGCAGAAAAGGACGTGGAATTGCTGGTCTCTGCTTGACAGACAGCTGAACAGAGAGCAGTGTTTCAAGGTGGCCAAGAAGGCCAATGGCTTCCTAGCTTGGACCAGAAATAGTGTGGGCAGAAGCTCTAGGGAAGTGATTGCCCCCCTGTACATGGCACTGGTGAGGCTGCAGCTCAAGTATTGTGTCCAGTTTTGGGCCCCTCACTACAAGAAAGACATTGAGGTGCTGGAGCAAGTGCAGAGAAAGGCAATGGAGCTGGTGAAGGGTCTGGAACACAAGTCTTATGAGGAGTGGCTGAGGGAACTGGGGGTGTTTAGTCTGGAGAAAAGAGGGTTGAGGTGAGACATAGATGAAAGGAGGTTGTATCAAGGAAAGTATCAGTCTCTTCTCCCAGGTAACAAGTGACAGGGTAAAAGGATAGGGCCACAACTTGTGCCAAGGAAGGTTTAGATAAGATATTAGCAAAAAAAATTTGCTGAAAGGGTAGTCAGACATTGGAACAGTCTACCCATTTAAGTGACAGAATTGGCATCCCTGAAAGTGTTCAAAAAATCTCACTCCAAAATACTTCATGTGGCCTTGCTTTTATTGCTAACACGATCACTCATAGACAAAGTCAATCTAAATGAGTGATAATACTAAACCAGCAAACCAACCATGACATCAAGATACATATTGGAGATGAGAAAAAGCAATTTATACACAGTTGATAGAAGTCTTTCACTAACCTCAAGTTTTTTAAACAACCATTTTAAATAAATTTTCAAATTTCCACAGCCTCTTACACTTTTGTTTTGCTTCAATTATTTCTTACAAGTAATATACATGTTGAGTTTTCAGTCCTGACAAATCCACATTATCCAAAAACTAGTTTTACTTTTGAAGGCTTTTTGCATAGTCTTTCTGGTTGCTATGCTTTTCTTTTTAAAATAAGAAATAAGATAAATAAGAAATAATGATAAGACTTATTATGGGTTGCCTTCATTAAAAGGTTCAAAGAGAATTACTGAAAGACAAAGAAATAACTATACTGCAAGCTTGAAAATTAACAACCACATTGGAGCTTGCATACTGCAAAGTTAAAAGTAAAACATCCTTTCCAATACAATGGCTTGCTCACTGAGAAGAATTATTTTTGGAAATATTTAATATCTTGATCTAGTGGTAACAAAACCTGAATAATTACATGCTTAATAACATTCAATTAAGGTACTCATTTTGTTTATTTTCCTTCATATTTGTTCATTGTACTCAGTGACTAAAAGGCAGGATTTTGAATTACTGGGAGTGATTATGCTGTCCAATAAAACTTTTAGCCATGTGTAATGTCAAGTATCTGAATAATCCTACTAGCTAGTTAGACACCCACAACAAGAATCTGAACAAGACTAGAGTTTCTTACAGTACAATATTAAAAACCACATGTGCAAAGCTCTAGTGTAAAAGAAGCTTAATATTTTGTAAAATCCTTTTCATTCACATAATTAGGCAACTTGCTCTCTTATATGAATAGAGTAACAAAGAAATCATACTGAGATTAATAGCCTGAGGGCTTCCTACGGTTGTTTAGAGCCAGGCTGTCAAAACTGGTATTATAGGTTTATAGGACTTCCTCATTGTTCACTCTGGTGGGTAGGGAAACCGCCTCACCCTCAGGGCTATTCGAGATGTCTTCAAAGTTCTGAACCGTGCAGACATCACAGACAGGAGAAGACAGCGACGACTTTTAAACAGCTTGGTAGCTTTCAAAATTATATTGGCTAACAGGACTTACAATAGTTTTCAATGCCACACAGACAGTCCTGAGGACCTCATGGCGCTCTTAAACAATATTAATTTTCTCTTCTCAAACTGACTGCCAGTACAAGTCTGTATTATGTCTTGTATGTGGCTCCCTTGGGGAAGATTTTACAGCTTTCATCTACAATATTAGCTCAGAGGAAGATACTCCCTTAGCTGGACATGAGATTTTAGAGACCCTTTAATGAAGAAAAAACTGTCAGGGGCAACATAAGAAATTTTCTGTCAGAAGGAGGTGCAGTTCCTTTGGGACAGATTTGCCTGAGCATCTCTTCCATGTTCTTCTCCAGATATTGTATGTGTCCTACAAGCCAATGCACATTGAAGAAGGCAGAATCACTGTGTGGCAGCCAGCTGAAGCAGAGTTTAACTCAATTGATAATAGCAGGACATTTTCTGATTTCTGTGCAAGTATGCAGAAGCAGTAGGAAAAAAGGTAAAAATCTTTCTACCATGCCTCCCATATACTTCCAGGCCTTGTGTTTCCCCACTGACTGGATACATTCAACCAAAGGAAGGAGATGACAGCCCCATCATGTAGTTTTTTCCCCCCAGTTCAATTTCCCACTGTTCTCTCATGCTGCAAACCATCAGAACTAAGGGCTCAATTAAGAGACTGTAGAAACACTGCCATGAACACCGATCCTGCCCTTTCTCCTCTCTCTAAGAGGAACAATGTAGTTTTCTAGAGCTCACTGACAGGGAAGTCAAAGAGGTGCATTTTGGTGACCTCCGACTCCCATTAAAGACTCAAACACAACTTTGAAGTCACTTGCAATGGCAGATGAGGCACAGGCGAGCGACACTTGCGTCATTCATGTCACAGAGTCACACGAGGTTACAACACAGTCACTTGACAGCAGTGCAAAGTTTGTAGTCACCAGGTTGAAACACCTCTCCAGTCACAAGCACTAAGTTCAGAAAACTACTATACCACAGCCCAATTCAAAACCCTCTGAAGTCATTAGGAACCTGTTTCTAGGATGCTGTTATTCCTAGTTCAAGTGAGAAATCAGCAGAAGCTAATAAAGAAAAAAAACCTGTTCTTCTCAGAAGCCTCCACCTGCCCTCCTTCACCCTAAATGTGTGACAGCATGAGTGCTCTCCCCTGCCTCTCTGGAAATGCTTTCAATAAAGAAAGAAAACCGAGGCCAAATCCATGATCCTCTTCAACTGCAAGTTAAAAAAAATGGATTAATTTCCCTTCCTCTCAAGTCCCTGCCCCCAACAAATATAATCTTGAATACATCTTTAGCTTCCCCCAACAAAGATAATGAATCAATCTTTAGCTCAACCAAGTAAAATCACAAAATAATGCAAAGCAAATGAACATTTTTTGTGATTTCAGGGCCCAGAAGAGAAGCAGCAGAAAGAGTTTATTGCTGACCTTCACACCAAGTGTCTGCTGAAGAATATACAATAGTAACTGGATAAAAAATTATTTTCACTTAGGACAAACAAAAGAAATGAATAATTCAACCGTGATTTTTGCCTGTTTTTCAAGACTAGGCTAACTGCATGCTGGCTGTGGGTTTGCTTTAGCTAAAAAGCTCAATTTCTCATAAGCACCTCTCAGAGAAAAGCAAAAAAGGTTAAATGTATACTTAATTAAGTGACTTCACATGTTAGCAATCATAGTATGTGTAGAAATCAGATGTGTTTGAAACATTCATGATGAAATGCAAAACCACTATCACACTTTCACATTTCGGTCAAGCTTGAAAATGGGTTTGTTTCTGTGAAAAATTTCACTAAGATACTAGTTTTTCTTTTACCTTTATTTTTTTTTCTTTGCATGAAAAGTACTTTGCAGCTAGCTTACATGACTTCATAATAACATTAGCTTCATAGGAGTGAGATTCATATTTCACATTTTCAATTCACTGACAGCCATATTCTCAATTGCTACGTAAAGTGATGTTTGAGTGTGGAGAGAGCTGTCAAAGTCATATGAATGAAAAAGAAAAACAACTTTAAGAAAAAAATTAGCAAAACATTGATAACACTTTTAAATTTTAGCACCTTTCTTACAGAGAAAGACAAATTTCAAACAGGTCAGAATGGGGTAGAGGTCGAGTTAAACATGAGGGAAAACTTTCAGCTATCATTTTGTAGCTCTGTTCATATGAGTGATCAAAGTTTATTAAGAGTGTAATGAAAAAAAAAAGGCGGAGTGAGTTCTGTTCTATTTGAGCAAATGTTAATTGAACATTTATCACCAATATACTTCCAAAATTAATTGTTTTTACCTGTATAATGATCCACTGGCATTTTATGTCCAGAAAATAGGCTCTCAGAGGACAATCCCCATACCTTTACACACAAGCTGCTTTTATTGCCATTCAAACCAAACAGTATTCTATGCTCTGATTGCTATCAGAGCAGTTTGGAAAGCAAGGTTCTTTCGTGCAGAAAACATCACTTTTTTAATTAAAAAAAAAATAGTTTCAGTGGAAACCAAAGAGATTTTGGGTTCAGACCAAAAGGTTTCAATGAAATCTCAGTATTATTTCTTGATAGAAACAGAACTTTTTTCACCAATCCACTGGAACCACTCACTGGAAATCCTCTGTCTCTGTTGGCAGGCAGGCAACTTGCTTCATAAACATCTCTTACCAGCCCACTGTTTAGTATGACCTCCTGTTGCCAGCCATCAGTTCTCAAGTCTGATTGTCCTCTGACTTTAAAATCCTCATCTTCTCTTGGAAGGGACAAAAGCAATTCAGAAGATTTCTGCAGGATGAGGTAACTTCTTGACAGAGGCAGAAGATGGCCATTCAAGTGACACATAACTCAATCTGCTGTTCAGAAACAAAAGAATGACAGTCTTGACCATGAAGTGACCATGAAGCAGTAGCGTTCAAAATCCTGAGAGGAGTGAGTGAGGAAGGGGGGCACCAGAGTGCAGACCCTAAACTTCACGCGAACAGACCTTAGTCTGGTCAGGAAACTAATCAGTGGGATCCCACAAAAGGTGGCTCTGAAGAGTCAGGAGTTCAGGCAAGCTGGCAGATGTGTGAGGGCGTATCCTCCAAGGTGAAAAATGGTACATTCTGATAATTAAGAAAACAGACAGACAGATCAGGTATTTGACATCTAAATAGGGTTCAAAGAAGGAATTTAAAACATTTCTATGACAGGTAAGCATGGTATTGGGAAATCCAAATAAACTGGAGCTGAAATTTGCTAAGGACATCAAGGACAAGAAGAGCTTCTGTAACACTTCAGCAGCAAATGGTTGTCAAAAGATGATATGGGGCCATTGCTGAATGGAGCAGGGAATTTAGTGACAGACACACAGATAGCTGAGGTGCTTCTGATTGGAAGTGTACCTGTGGCTTGTAGAACATCATGGAATGTAAGTTTAACTGATTTTGTGCATTTTCCAATAATCAAAACCAACCAAATTTAATTTTTTTTCTTCTCTCAGTCAAGTGTTGCAGCTTAAACAAATAGCATGTAGTCAAGGTTTATCAAAAGGTTGAAGAGCTTTTTAATAATGCTTATCATCATCATGGATACACAGTCCCTTCTCCAGGGCAATAGTAGACCACTGTACCTTCAACACAGTTCATCTATAATGTGTATAAACATACAACTCTGCCATACGGCACTGTAATTTCTGATATCCAGCCCTAAGCCTTATTCTGAGCTTACAAGGCCTCAGGACTGTGGCTTGTCAGGTGTCCTCTGTCTGGACATCCTTTGACCTGCCTTTATCTTTGCTGTACTCAATTTAACTGTGACATCAGTTTCTCCAACTGATCAGTTGTCTATGGCTAATTTGTTTTACTTTTGCTTATCTCTGTGTGCTACAACCACTGTTTCATGCAGAAAGGAGTAACAAGCAGTTATGCTAAAAAATGAAATATTTATGACTCTTACAGTAATGAAGCATAGAGAAGTACAAGGCTGGTACAACACAAGAAGATTTGGGAAGTGAAGACACAGGATGTGGCATAGAGTACAACTGGCAAAGAAAGACAAGAGAGGGGGCCTGAGTTTGGCACTGAAGATCCCACAGCTCTAAAACAGCTCAGTCATGGTCAGTTAAAAACATGCAGGACAAAACTGGTTTTAGAAGTAATAAAGAAATAATATCTGATTACATAAAGTTTATAGTAGATTTAGATGTAACATGGAAATGTAGACAAGTGAAGAAGATAGTAAGATCTAAAAGTCTGTTAACAAAGATACAAAAATGATCCCAAGTCAATCCGAGAGAGATGAAGAAGTAATCACCAACATATTCAGTATCATAATCTTCCTGGCAAAGGACTCTTGACAATGACAACTCTGCATCTCCCCCTACCAAACAGACCACCACCAGAATGAAACCACTGATTAGGATCCAAATTAGTAGCGACAGTGTAAATGTAACACCAGAAAAGGGGTAGAAACTCAGTGTGTGTGTGCACCAATATTAACTGCATTATTATTCTTTCTTGTTCTGTAGCAATTAAATCTGGACTAATAATGATCAAACTCTCAAAACTTCAAATTATACTAGCAGGAAAAATCTTGGCTTTACTTATACATAAGGTGTGCTTTCTCACTGCTCCCAAAACCAGGTTTTTAGTGTAACATTGGCTGGACTGACCACAGGAGAAAATGCCACTTAAGTAAAAAATCTGGTAGTCTGGACAGTAGGTAAAATGCAGGAAGCGCACACTGAAATAGAAATATTTTCAGGATGGATTTTTAATCTACCATGTCAACACTTTCAGTCATTTAGGATTTCAATTTGGCACTACCTGTGCATTGCAGCTATTACTTGGGACATCACTGGATTATATTAATATTCAGTCAGAAAAATATTTGAGAGGAAATAATTGTTTTCAATCCAATTAGAGTTTTCCATATTTCTCTGGTCTTGCAACACTTTGCAGTTAAAAACAATGGTATATTTACTGTCTACATTCTGCTGATTATTGAAGATTTTCACATATTGGAAAAGACACATTGATGCAGCTCATTGGTATGCTCTACAGCATCAGTGTGATCAGCCAGTCACTTCCCTTAAAGTCACAGTCATTGCAGCCCCTGGTTCTGTGAAGACTCACAATTAGGCTTTACTTTACCCATAAATAGAAAGTCATCTATTTGCAAACCAAATCTTCATGGGAAACTACAGGCTGGGGATACATCTGCTGGGTTGGCATTAACATTTTAGCTTCCAGCCAATTAGGACAGAACAGTACCTTACATTATTCTAGGGCATAAAGTATTGATTCCAAATTACAATTGCTGTTTTCAACCTTAAAATGTCACCTTACCTACCTTTTCACAAAGTGAGATTCATCAGCTTTTACAGCAACAACCCTTTCTGCTACAAGAAAAGTATAGTACCACTTTATACCAATTGGACATGAATCTATTAAGTTATAATGGAATATTTTAGCTTTATAAATTATAGCCATATTCATACCAACTGAATTCCCTATGAACAATAAATGCAAAAGGATTTTTCCACCAATGATTACCCATTATAAAGAGTAGCCATTTAGTGCATGCTAATTTCCTGCCTTGAATTAGAGCACCAAGAGGCTGGCTTATATGAATAAGCTTAGATAGTGCTAATTATAAAAGCAGCATACTGTAATCACATTTAAATTGTGCAACTCCTTTATTGCAACATGAGTGACTCTTGTAAATTTGGTGAGCAAGAACAGAATTTTTGTCACCACATTTTGATGTAGTAAAAGATTCATCATAAAATAGTAATTAGAAGGCTTAGAAACTTTCTGAACCTATGAGTAAAATCTCCTCAAGGCTTTGAATAAATGAAAGGTTAGGTCCAGCAACATCTATGCATCACGTACTTGGCCACTAAAGCAGGATTCAAACTCGCAGTTGTCAATATCCTTTCCACAATAATTGTATTGTCGTTTTTTTTTTCTCATGAATTCTGCATTTTTGGCAGAACACAGTCCTTCAAAGGAAGGACAAGCAAAAATCCAAACCTTTCAGCCCCACATACAGTGTAGGCTACGTCTTAGTAGTGGGCTTGAAAGCCCTGAAGTCAAGAAAGAAAGTGCATTCATCAAAACTGTACTTTACTTATTTCTACCAGCAAGCAGATGCTGAAATTTATGGATTAAACCAAAATTGAATATTTCTCCTATGTTTGTAGCACCCATCATAAAAAACACTTTTTTGTAACTTTAGTGCACTTTCCTTGCTCTTGTCCTAAACTACATAGGAGCTATGGCAAATCTGTGCCTTTCTGTTCAGCTTCTCTGTACCTTACCATTCATGAGTTCTGGAGATTCTCTGCTGCTAGAAAAGCAGATCAGAAAAACCTAACTGGATTAAGGAGCAACAGCACAACATAGTAGATGCCAAGTCTGGAACATCATGATGTTAACATGATGAGAAGAGACATTTACCCCAACAATATAAAAGTGTGATCAGAGACTTTGTCTCTAATTGTGGCTACTGACTCCCTTTTCCTCAAGATTATTAAAAATGTTATCAGATTGAGAGAGCAAAAAACCCACAGAGAGCAAAGAGAAACAAAGCACCATTGAAGAACAACATGTTATTAGGACTTAATCTTACCAACATGATTTCTTCCCTTTTTATAAATACTCTTTAAAGCTCTGTAACTAGAAAAATCCTATAGGCAAGGACAGGGACAACTGTGCGATACTTCATTTTTTCTTGGTATATGTTGTTTGTCCTTACATTTCAGGTCAACAAAGCAATTCACTCAGGCAGGCATAAACCTGTTTTGTGAACTAAGCATTTGTTAATTCTTCTGTTTCTATTTAGGACATTCATAAATCTTCATTCCAATAGAACTTTATCATTCCAGTGCTGTCCTTTTTCTTTCTACTTTTTACCAAAATCAAAGCACCATCAATACTCTTGTCAAGATATGTAGCTATAGAAAGAAACTGAGATCTGCAGAATTACTACAAGGATAAAGCTAATACATGTAATGCACACATAAAACAGTCTATATTTTCCCATCCCTAAATCTCACACATTGTTACAATAAATTTAATGTAACAGTAACACCACTGATGTTGAAGTATGTGCAGCATTAATTTCTAGTACCTAGGGAAAATTGAAAAATCCAGATCAGAGACAGAAAGCTATCTTTTTCTTTCCCAATTCCATGATTTATGCTCTAATCGGTAAACCTTAGAATGCAGAGGTGCAAAACCTGCAGAGATCAAAGATTTTTCATTTCAAAGACCCTGCTTTACATTTTGCAAAACATTTCTTGTCTGTGGTCAGTTTTGTTCTGTAACAGGAAATAGGGGTGTTCTTAAACTTGACTCTTAGCTGCCTAAAACACCGAATCTCACATATGAAGTCTGTGGACTTCTGCTTTCCACCTGGAAAAAAACACAAACAAAAACCAATAACAGGTGATATTGTTTATTGCTGAATTATTTTTTAAATACATCAATAATCTGGTTTATTTCATTCTCATTCAAAGCCAGGCTTTGGGGAAAGAGCCATGGAGATTTTCTTGCATGAGACCACAAAGAAAGGACAAAAAGGATCTCTATATTGACAGAGGCATCCCAAACAAGTAGCAAAAGATGGGTGCTTTTTCTGGCCTGCCCTGGATTCAATGTAGCTGTCTTGGGAGTCCAGGACAGAGTGAGATTTGCCAGCCACTGCCTTGCCTGCTGCTGTGTGAGGCAATGCTGGCCCACCCTGTTCCTGTTGATCCCCAGTAGAAACCATTCAGTGTTTTGCACAGCTCCTGCACTCCTGCACCTCATTAAACTAAGGAAGGGTTTGAACAGCAAAGGACAGGTTGAGCACTGTCAATTGCTCCACTAGAGAAGCAGTCAGGGAGCTGGAAGTAGATTTTATTGCTATGCCACTGTAGTGGGACAGTGGGGAAAATGTGGGGACAAACTCAGACAATGAGGGATTTCAGAGCACTGGAAAACAACAGGGACAGCTCAGGGGCAGAGGAATCCTACAACAACATGGAGAATAGAGGAAAAATTGATTTGAAAATGGGGAGAAGGTCAATTAATTGGAAGAATGCAGGGGAGGGTAGAGGAGGAGACTGGATATTTTGGAAGAACAGTTAATGCACTAGAAACAAATTAGTATGATTTGCAAGGATGAAAGGGTTATGTAATAAATTCATTTGGAGGACAGAATTAATCAATGAGTTAAAATGCTTACTGACGCTAAAACAAAGATTCAAATTTCGAGGGGGCAGAGTCAGTTTTTATAGATAAATTCTTTCATGATGCCACGCTACATAAATGAGTTATTGGACAGTTTACTATTAAACAATTAAGCATTACATGACTTCATTATTTTGTTTGGAAATTTGAAATCTTTGATTTGGGCCCGGTCTCAGGGGAGAAAAATCCTAATCTGGGGCCATTACAGCACACACAAATGAGAAGTTTTCTGCTGTCCCCTTGCTGGTCCAATAAAACCTCTCCTCTGGTATCAAAATTATGCTGTTTATATATCTAGGCTCAAATTCTGCAGCCTAAATATTGGAAAGATGATCAGAGATGCACTGTTAGGAAGCAAAAGAGGAAATCCCACACAACCAGAGAACTGTAACAATACAACAAAAATGCTCTTTAGAGAAAGTTTTGCAGACGTCTGTCTGAGTTCCTCTGAAATTGCCATCAAGTCTTTTTAAGCTGAATTTTTAATTTCATTAGTAAAACTAGTTAATTTAAAAGAGATGTAAATTCCTTGTCCTCCTTTTTCCCCATTGGCAGAAAGAAAAGTTGAGGTCTGTTTTCAGAGACAATGCCTGAAAACACAGTAAGAAAATTAAAAGCCCCTTCTAGTGAGTAGAAATACTCCATTATTATAATGAAGATTTCCCTAGAACTTCCTGTCTTAGTTCAAAGGGGGAACTAAGACATCTATGTTGACCAAGAAAAAAATAATCCCTCTCCCTTTAAATTTAGAAAANCGGTGTGCCTCTGCCTCCTTTTCCTGCGCCGATCGCTGCAACTCCTGACCTGCGCAGGAGAAGAAAAAAAAAACAAAACTGAGCAGCCCCCTGGCCACTTCCCCCCCATCCCAGCCTGAGGAGTGAGCAGAACAAAAGCTCCTAGCCAAGTGATTAATGTTACCATATGAATATTCAGTTTTCCCTTTGTTATCCAGCTTTACAGACTAGGGTGTTGTCTCCAAGCTTTAGGAAGGAATTCCAATGGGTATTGAAACTACAACACTTCCCTAACAATGTTTCCCACCTATCAAATATTTCTACGTGACAGGATTTTCTGTGAAAAAGTGATTACAATAGTTACAATCTACAGCATTCATAAAGACATGACAAAGTATCCACAATAGTATTGTGAAACATATTTTAAAGAGATTTAGAAAGGGATACAAAGAAGGAGAGTATGCCCCGCACAGACCAGTAAATGCATATGGGTTTCCTGTGCTGTATGATACGTATCACTCCCTGTACTCAAATGCAAGCACATCTGAGTAAGAGAGGACCGCAAACATATATTCATTATAACCAGAACCCTTGGTGTTTCTGTAGTCTCACAGATCTAAGTGAAGCCTGAGAAGGATGAAGATACAGTTTCTATTTCAAGAAATTACACATGAGACTACTTTTGGTAGTCAACCAAGATCCGCATACAGGAGAAAGAATAGAATGCAGACTAGATCACAGAAACAGATCAAGTAGAGCAATGAAGGGAAGAATTATAAGGAAGAACAAATGCAGAAATAGCTACTCACTCTTCTCTACAAAGGAAAATACCATGCAGTTGAAACATATAGCAATATCTAAGCATTGCTTGTCAAAATAAGCAGTTTCTACTAAAGAAAAGAAAACAAAAGTGTTCTACAATGAAGAAAGACAGTAGGAAGGAGAAGATGGCCAACATAATTCCAGTAGGATTACCCACATAATACCATCTATATTAAGCTGGAATGCACTTAATGAGGCATTTTAGGCAATGACATACAGGTGTGATTCTGATACTGATCATCTCAGCAAAAAGAATATTTAGGCTTGTATCTTGCTATGATGGTTTCTGCAATAATTTTTAAAGGAACTGTTTGTATTATATCCTTTGGGCACATGGATATAATTTAATATAATAATATAATAATATAAGTAAGCAATAGTTTAAGTAAGCGATAGTTTAAGTAATAATATAAGTAAGTGATAATATAAGTAAGTGATAGTTTTTCCAGTTTTTATGAATCACACTAGTTAATACTGTTGCCTAATGTATTATATGAGTGTGGTAAAAAAAAAAAAAGCAAAACAAAACCAGAGTTTTAAAAAAGAAATAGTTATTATATAATGAAAATCCTACTCTTAACATGTGAGACTTATTCCAGTTGTTCAGAAAATGTAGAGAACTCAGAATGATAAATATTATTCTTATTGATTTTTTTTCCCTAGAAATAAACATGAGTATTTTCAGCACTATGGGAATTTTAAGTAAATGAAGTTGTGTCTGTGGAGGAGTATAGTCAAGATTATATTTTCTTTGTTGATGGTTTCTTTAAAAGGGAAGGAAAATACTTACAAATAAAAAAAGCCCAGGAAAGACGACAACAACAGAAAACATTAGTCTGTGAAAACACTCGACAATTTCTCTCATATTCTTTCTGCAGATACTATGTAGATTTTGGCAGAAAATTTGTTTTTACTTGATAAAAACACAATTCAGCAGAGAAAAGGACAAAAATCAAATTGAGAATTGTGTCCTGAAAATAGATTTCCTGAGTTTGCCTCCAAAATATGGATGTAGCAGAACATCTGCTTGGAAAAATACTTGTGCAATGAGCCATGAATGACTCACATGCTGGGCCACCAAGCTTGCAGCCCTCAGGCTTGTAGTTCCCTTTCCAGCAGAGGAGTTAAGTGCCCAAGCTGCAGGCTTGAGTTGGGTGCCCAAGCTTTCTGAACACCTGAAGGAAGGGTTTGGGCACCTCAGGATGGAATTTCCAGTTCAAGCCTACTGAAGAGAAATATTTGGCAGACCAAGCCTGCTGAAGAGAAAGCTTCTTGGAGGTCAGGTTAGATCACTCTGCACAGCAGCTCTTTGCCTAGAACCCAAGTTGGAAGTCTCAGCCCTCCATTCACATTACTAACAGTGCTAACAGCTTTATAAAAAAATCAGCATTTTTGAAAGTTTTGTCAACGAGTCTGGGGTTCGCCATTCAAATGCTGCAGAGCAGCTGCTGTGACCATCATGGACCAACATTGCTTCAGAAGTCTTGCCCTTCACCACTATAAAGTAAAATATTGCCAAGAGGAGAAGGAAAGTGACTGAAACCTCCCTTAACTGCTTGAATATTCAGGCCATTAATAGTCGTGTTCATAATCTCATGCTTGGATTTTTTTCTCCATTAACAAACAGGAGTTTAAAAGTTTTACTGGATCAAGGACCAAAGATAAAAGAGGCTGTTCAAGCATCTTTTCCCTAAACAGAACTATTCAGCTGCAGACAGAAGGACAGAAGGTATTTGTGATTTTTAAACACCTTTGTATGACAGATTCAAGATTTTTAATCAGTTAAACAAGCAAACATGTTGTACAAATGTTCTCTCTTCTTTTCTATGAAAATGGAACAGGAATTTTATGTGAGGAAACAAATAGCTGTCAACTACAGTCACAAAACCTCTATAAAATGACCCAAACACAGTATTTATTCCTTGTTTCTTAAAGCAAACTAATACCAGCATTCTTTTTGTGCCCTGTATATCACCAATCAGGTGAAAGATCCAGGACATTCCTTCCAGGATGAATAGAGTTGTAATGTATATTTTATCAGCAGATGGAATTTGTCAGCAACACACAAATGGGACCTTCTATTAGAGTTTCTCTCAAAAACATACATACATGCTTATTGCTCCTTCATTCTAGAGAACGGAAAAAGTCTTGTATCAAACTATAGTTTTCAAAGGGCTTTTCCTTTAATATGACTTTCAAACGGCCACTTCCCAACACGCGGAATGTTACCAAGGAAACCAGAAACGATGGTAAGTCACAGCATCTTTTATTTGTCCCAGGCAAAGGAAGCAAAAAACCCATTAAAGCAATATTTTAAATCTCTTTACTAAGCTCGCAGTCCAGCCTTTCACCTTTGTTCACGGAACAGCTTCAGCAGTACTTTTGACTTTTGTCACTGTTTCCTTCTAGAAGACCCTAAATCCATGAATGTGCCCTTTCAAACTACAGAAACTTGACTGGGTGCTACTACTGCAGTAGTAGCAGCATCTGAGATTGCATTCAATCCGCTGTGCAGTGCTTGAGTTTGGTTCATCTACACCTGCCAGTCTTAAACAGGTGCAAGTAAGTTTCATACCCTGTTAACATTGCAGGATTAGTCTGACACCTGATAGTGCCAGATCATAGTCTGTCCTAGCATAACGAACTTGATGAATGTTGCAGTAGCTCAAATACCTCCAGTGGGATCTCATTTGCACCAAACAAGACTGACAGATACTTGGCTAAATTACACTAATCCATGTCACATGCAGGGAAGAGGATTCTTGGTTTTATTCTCTGAGTCAGCTTTAGGTTTGGTTTGAAGCTGTTTGATTTGTCATTAAAATAAAAATATGCATTTGAAAAAAATCAACAAGCTTCTAAGCTAGCAAGTCACAAAGCATAAAATGACATTTTTCCTAAAAGACAGGTGAGATCCAGTTTTCAAGGCTCAGCTACATCGCAGTTATGTAAATAGCACAATAAAACTCACTGGTAAAAGCTAATCTGTTGTGGAGACAGATGCCTAAGGCAATAGTAATAAAATGTCCTCAGTAACAAACATTTCTTCTGAATTTTGTAAAAGTTTGTGCTTTAGCAAAAAAAATTCCCTAACAACGCCCCCCCCCCCCCAAAAAAAAAAAACAAACCAAACCCCAAACAAACAAAAAAAAAAACACCACCTCCCAAACCTTCAAACAAAAAGCTATGGCTTATTGTTGCTATTTTTGTATTCATTAAAACTGTCATTTTACAATCTAGACTGTAAACTCTCTAAATTCTCTTTTTCCTATGAAGTAAGAGTAGTCTCTACCCTATTCTCTGGCAGCACTCCAGCATCATTATATGGATTGTTTAACACTGTATTTGAACAATTGATCATTGCCAAAGCCTCTGCTTGTGCAAAAATGTGTCAAAAGAAATTTGTGCTAGTAGGATTGACATTGTCCTGATCTACGCCCTGTCCAGGCAGCTATAACTTATTTTAGCCTGACTGAACATCCAGTCTGATAGCTGAAGCTATGAAAAGTGGATGGGTCTGGCTGAAGGTCCCGTGTCTTCCTCTGCAAGAATCTTGCCACAAAGTGGATATGTGCATACAAATGTTTAAAGCTGTACAAGCCTAAATAGGAGGGTCTATGCATGCTACCAAGAAGAAAGCTTATAAAATCTCTTTCCTTAATTACAGCTTCTGAAAGATGAAGTAAGGGATAAGAAGTCTGTAAAAAACCATCACATTTAAGTTTAAAAGGACTGATAGTCTAATTGACAGTTTTAAAATCTGCTCAGACTTCATAGCAATCTTTCTCTGAAGTGAATCTATTAAAAAAGTGAAATTTGAGATGAAATTAGAAAATGAGCTTTTCATATTGATGAAATAAAGCTGATTTGTTGAATTTGTATCACTCAAAAAAATTAGTTCCCCTATTAGGTCTTAAAAGAAAAGGCAAATGAAAGAGAAAACCCATCTCTATAAATCCTGTTAGAGAATAAAACCTTGTAAACCTTTCCTTCTCTGAATCACGTACCACAGCAACATTATTCTTGGTGACACAAGGTGGTACTCTTCCTTGCAAGTAATCCATTTCACCTTAAAAACTAACTCATTAACTTAGAATGTACACATTTTGAGACATCCACATACATTGACACAGTTACCGAAAATGATTTATACCACCGTTTTTGGCACAAAGTTTTACAAAAGCCAAGGAGTTTTATTGGTGATGTATATGATAACTTGGACATGCTAATGCATGACCTGCACCAAGCTCTTTTATACTCTTAAGAACCCTGGTTTGAGTGTTTAAACATGCAGTTATGTGTTGCTTTGCAGGAAGTTAAACTTACCTAAAACTTTGAACTCTTTGCAAATAATCTTCTAATGATTAAAGCACCAAACCTGTTTGTGCAATCAATAATGCAATCCTTGTGCTGTTTATTTTATACAAAATCTATTTTATTCTATGGTTCTTCTACTTGTTTCTCTTTTCATACAGAAAATATTTTTCTATTGAACATTTATAATCTCATCAAAGATACCAAGGAACAGTTAGAGGGTTTGACAGCTAGGTGTAAAGAGCTGTGATTTTTGGAAAGCACTAATGTATTTGGAATTTGGGGTTATTAATTTTGCCCAGTTAATTCTGAAAAAATTACTAGCAGCACAGATGTCTGTCTCCATCTCCTGATTTATTGGTCCCTTGGGAGCAATGGGATAGATTATATTTCCAGAACATCATATTTCCAACTGCTAATAAACTCATACAGGTAATACTATATCACAACTCACAGCCTGGTGGTTTCATCAGATTCATTATTCCAGAGAAAATTCCATGCCCACAGAAACACTGGTTGCCTGTGGCACTAGTTATTACCATAGGATCATTCAAGTTGGAAGTGACTCACCATGTAATCTATCATATAGCCAAGAGAATAATGATTACTGAACCCCTGAACTAAAACTGCAACTCCAAATAATGTTGCATAAAGCACAACAAAGACAGCAAGTTATAAAGCCAGAGAAATAGCCTAATAAACATTAAAATATGGCATTAATATATTACCTGATGAGACAGTAAAACATGCAAACTAGCATGCAAACATGCAAAAAACAAGTAGCCAACAGAAGTAAAGCATTGCCAAAAGCCATGGACATGACAAAACCAAGGCATTGCAGGTAGGAGGTACAGCCAGAGAAGGCACATAGCAGAAGCCTGCATGCAGTGGGGCAGGAGGAGGAATGGTGTTGAGGGAGGAGAGATAAGTTGAAATCTTTTATTGCCTATCTACCCTTGAATTGTTCACCTCTACTCTAAGCACTCCAAACAGTCATATGCATCACACAAGCACAAAAGCAACCTTCTCTCTAATCTGATGCTGAATTAAATTTAAATTCAGGTTTTTGAGGTAGAGACCATTTCAGAGGAAGTTTTCAGGGCTTTAAAAACCCTCAAATCCTCAGAGAGGACTAGTTCATAAATATTTCGCCACTCAGAAAATCACATTTCTTTACTGCTCCTGGGATATGAAGTGTGTTGGTCCTACTTATTTCCTCCCTCATGTGTCACTTGCTCCAGTACTGCAGAGGGTCTCCCAGCTAACAAGGAGCACCCATCACACAGATCACCATCCTGCTATATCCAAATGCCTCCTGATTGCCATTGGCACGTATAATACTGTTAACATGTCAACAATGCAAACATCTCTAGCATCTTTGAAAACTGAAAACAGAGGACAGTGGCAAACAAATGGAAACAAATGGAAAATAACAACCAAATACATATTAGAGAGCAACAAGTACAGTGATTGGATTGGAGAAATTCACAATTAACTTAATAAAACCCTTGTCCTTTTTCATACACAGGGGACCTGCTATGGAATTCCCAGTGTGCTGCACCAGGGCTCTGCAGCAGCTGGGGCTCTGATGCAGAGGATCAGCTTGCCAAGCTGTTGTGGTGCCTTGAGACCCACTCTTTAGCAAGGCAATGTCAATGGGAGCTCTTACTGCCCAATGCAACTTTTACCATCTAGGGAAACCATTATCCTGAAATTCTGCCCCCCAGCCCCCTTACATTCACTTAGAACAAGTTTTGCTCTTGCAGAAAGCATTTTTCATGCAGAATTGATTTACTACTGCATAATTCGATATGTCTAGAATTTGTGACAATCCAGCATGTGCATAACAGTCTGCTGCCATCCTGAGTAAAACATCTGGGACTCTACAATTTTAACACCTCAAGAGATTGAATTACAAATGAAGCCCGTGGCTCGCTTAATCCCAAATTGGACTTCACCACTGTATCTTTCAGGATGACATGGACCATGAAATCCACTCTGCCATCATCTGGCATTGGAAGAGTTGCACAGTAGTAATCCAGAGTCGAACCCCAGAAACAGATGCTTCTCTGTATGCCTACCATACGTCTTCAGGAAAGAAACATTTTAGGATTAATAACTACTAAAAGAAAGGAGGGTTTTCTCCCAACCTCCCACCTTTTCAAAATATAAAAAAAAAAAGGCTTAAAAAAAAATAAAACCCCTCTGATCTCTCACTATGTTTAAGTCTCCAAACCCCTCAAAAGTTCAGCTCCTTCATTTAACATCTCTGAAAAGCCCAAGCAAAGGCAAAAATCACCCAGCACTCCTAGGGACATATTCCTCTTGATGTGTATCCATGTGTACATTCTGCCTGTGAGAGCACCCCTGTGGGTGGCTTAGATCAATAGCATATGTCTGGGTGCTGGAAAGGTTGAAAAGGACATTTTGATCGAATAAATATATGGAGGACTTTGGTGAAGTTTGGGATTTTTCACCTTTCAACAAACAATGAAGCAACAGGGATATTGACACAGCTGTCTGAGCAAAGGACAGGAGCCACCACTGCAAATAGTTTCCCCTCCGGATGAAGGTAAAGGAAGAACTGCATTGGACATAATTAGTTCTGCAGTAGAAAACAAATCAATTGAAAAAGCAAGTTTTCAATCCTCTAACACAATAACAGGAAGCATAACATTGATTTTGGTTTGAGGTGGAATGGTCTCTGCCACGTGGTATCTGTGGGGCTTGCTTGGTTTAATTTACTTTTTTCCTGTCCAGAAGGTGACAACTTCAACTAAGTTAAGGCTGTTTACTAAGCCTTTCTTCCATAGGTGCTAAAGGTGCACCTACAAAAACCTAGAGCTGGATTTAACCATCAAAGTCCCAGAGACTGTGGTCCTGGGTTCACAAAAAAATGTAATCAGCTTTTTCAATAAACTTCAGGATCCTAATTTTTTTTCCCAGTATATCCCAGATTCAGTGTTTTTGACCAAACAGAACAGTAATCATGGACTACAGAAGAGATTAATTCTGGGCCCATGTTTAGCAATGACTTGGTTCATGTATCTTGGAGCTGTTCTGGATAGGGTCCATGTTTGAAACTGTGCCTGAAGGAACATTCAGCACCAGCCTTTCTGAAAGTTTCTCTCTCAGAAGCTATACAGTGACAGCCATAACTACCAGAACTTCACCTCTCCTCTTGCACTCTCCCTGTCTCATTGCTCTTCAACTTTCTTCATCCCATGGCAAGGTCAGGAACATTCAATCCCATCTGATACCTTTT